>JAMAKC010000044.1:0-262058 GCA_023628735.1 Trichoderma sp. PF4103 | reverse complement strand
TTATAATTTTTATAATAATTAATATAATAATAATTATTAACTTTATATTAACTTATTATTTTTTATATTTTTATTTTATTTTACTTTTTTATATTATATATTAACTTTAATAACTTATTAAGTTTAATAATTTAATAATACTTAAAAAATTAATTAATTTTATTTTATTACTTTTATTTAACTTTAGACATTTCTATAATAATATAAAAAGCTTAAATATTTATATTTAAGATATATACTATATAATAATTAACTAAAGAAGTTAGTATATTACTCTCTTATAATTAAAAGGAAATAGTCTCTTACCTCTATTAACCTCTCTGTTAAGTCGAAACACTCGCGGCGTATCTCCTCCCCTAGATCCTGAGAGGAGAACCGCCAGAGGCCTGGGAAGCCCATCTCGCGTAGTGCGTCTACAAGTGGGCGCATCGAGGCCATCTTGTCCTGGAAGTTTGCGTCGGAAGCAATTGTACGCAGCAGAGTGTTTGCGGCCTTTAGAGCGCTTGTGTCTTGACTATGCAGCAAGACCTCTTCTATCAATGATGGTATTGCGCCGCAACTATCATGGCAGTCAGTTCAAGTCTCCACGCGGCGACGCAGCAGAGTTACACTTACAGTTCTTCAAAGACCAAGGGCCGTTGCAGGGCCAGCTCATTCAGCCACTGCAGGCTCCGAACCTGTACTCGCTCCTCAAGATACTGGAAGTCAACTAGCTCGATAGCAGAGAGGAGTAACAAGTCTCTGTCCCTTACGTTATCCATCCTTTGGCGGCCGGTAAGTGTCGTGATGTTGCCGGCATCCTCTGAACCCACTCCAGCGATCCAGAGGCCGTCTCTGTAGTCTTCGGCGGGAAGCACGCCCCGTGCCGAGATCAAGGCAAGATATGGCAAAGAATCTGCTGTGGGATCATTCTTGCTCGCGGGAGGTACAGTGGCGGAGTTGGCAATCTCCACGAACGAGGATAGGACGCGGATTGCCGTTGGGCGTGTTGATGTATCCGTGAGCCCGCGGACCAGGCAAGCGCAAACCGCAAAGTGAAAGCTCTCATGATCAAAATGGACTCCATACGCATCGTCCAGCGGCAATGCGGCCTCTTCAAGCTGGCCGCGGCTTTGCAGAAGAAGCGGGACCAACTTCTCCCCAGTAGCACTACAAACGGCGCCGATGTTGGTCAAGACTGCCTCGAGAAACTGGGCTGTGCAGTTAAAGAGGCCGATAGGGACAAGTCGAACGAGAGATATAGCCAGCCAGAATAGCTGAAGGCCGTAGCGAGAGGATGAAGGAAGCTTGATCATCATCTTGGACAGCGATGTCACAATGGAAATCAGCATCTCGCTGTTCCCATCCTCGCCGAACTGACCGATGCTATTGCGCAAGGCCACGAGCACTTGGTAAAGCAGGTCGTCGTCCACTTCTTCACGAGCCAGGTATCCCATTACGGCGAAAGCCCTCGGCTGCACAGCCGGGTTGTTTTGGAAGGCGGTGCTGGCAACGAGGCTCATCCAGCGTGACCTCCAAGTGTTTGCCAAGTCGACCGAAGGCGCTGCGATGGAGCATATATCGAACAGGATGACGGTCAAGTTCTCAGTTGCTGCCAGTGCCGAGCTCGAGTCGTGGGCCGTGGAGACGGAGGCACCGTCGCGAGTGGTCGACGACGTCAGAGAAAACGCCTCTCCTCGGGGCTCACAGAGAATGTCAAGGCTTGCTTTCAGCTTGATGAGCCTTGCCTCGTCCAGGTTAAACGCCGTACACACCGAATGGACGGAATTGATCAACAGTTTGTACACGAGAGAGCGAACGCCATTGTCGCCCGTGTTTGCCAGCATCGTGACAATGTGGAAGATTTCAGGCAAGAAGAGACGGCACTGAACGCCGCTATCGAATGACAAGGCGACGCAAAACTGGAGGAGAACGCAGATCTCTGCCCAGACAGGGCTGTCCTGCAGATATCTTGTCGGTCGCAATGATGAACGGTTGAGGGTTTTGCGCAGGCGGGAGAAGATTCTCCCCCGAACGGTGACCGTGCCAATGCCAGTGACGACGGGTGCAATGGCATCCAAGGACTCTTCATGAGCTCCATAGCTGAGAGCAGTCTTGATGAGCTCATCGAGAAAGATGTCGAGGAGCAGCTCATCATTGGTAATTGATGGTAGAACAAAGTGCTGAAGAGGATAGACGAGGTGTTGGTCCAACACAATAACGTCAATCATCTTCCTCAGGAGAGTGGCGACCTTTTCTCTTCCCTTTTCACTGTCTTGCTCACTCGTCAATATGTTCGTTCTAAGGCCGCCAAGCCACGGTGACATATATGCCAGGCTGAGCGGCCTTTGCTCCTCGGGAAAACTTTCCCACCCGACAAAGAACTCCGTCAGGAAATCAGACGTCAGCTGCGGCTGCGTGGTTGCCAGGATTCTGCTGATGCCAACCACGAATTTCGTCGGATCAGCCGGAATGGAGATATCTGATGCAGGATGATTAGCATTGGCGAACACGCATGGCCGATGGCTTGGCTCAGACCGGCCAGGAACTTTACCTTTCGCACATGACAATCTGGAGTCTGCGCTGAACTTGAAGGCCCGACAGAGTGCTCCCAGTAGATTGTACGACGCCAGTCTTAGAGAGCGATCCGGACTCAAGAGATTCGTGAAGGCGAGATTGAGCAGCGTACCGGGCACGTCCTGAGGGCGCATAAGCCTTTCAAACGGCTTGTATGTGCGATTCTCCTTTCCATGCTTGCTCTTGGCGCTGCGGATGGTCTGGAGGACGTCTGCCTTCTTTGGGCTGGTGAAGTACATCACGATCTTCCCACCATCTGCGCGAAGCCCAAAGGACGAGTCATCCTCTGACTGCAGTGTTGTTGTTGCTTCTTCCACGTCTCCTAGCCGGAAAATATCGTTGACGGTGGTACTGAGACGGAGACCGGACAAAACCTCCTGTTTCTTGGTCGTCGTCACTTGGACAAACTGGCTTCCAACCTTGATCGCGACCTCTACCTTTCCTTTTGACTTGGAGAGCCTCGTCACGGGCTGGAACATGTAGCGGGTATCTGTGACAACGCTGATCGTTTCTTTGGGAAGATGGAGCTGACTGAGGTGAAAATGGGCTTGAAGGTCCTGGAGGCTTCCTATTAAGTGGTACTCTACGTTTCTCGGATGGAAAGCACTGCTTTCACTCCTCGTAGAGACCCGCAACAGATGTCGAAAGCATCTTCTGCACGCACTGCGTTAGTGACCATGGTGAAACGAGAGACGTGGGATATAGCAAACCTGAAAGCGCTGTTCATGTTGTAGACGTAGACTCTGCTGAGATTGAGTGTCAGTTCTGAGGGAGTCAAGAGATCTAGCATCTTGAAGAATTCGTCCTGGGGATCGTTCCGTCCGTTGTAGCATGTGGCGTCTATGAAGAGCCCGAAGGGTTCATGCCAAAGCCTACTAGCAATCTGATGAAGCGCATTAGTATCTTTCTCCTCGGCCCATCATCTTCAGACCACTGGCAATCCATATCAAGGCAGCGCAGCAGCTGGAGCATACAGGCCAATGGCTACGGGTAGGGTATGTCTGGTGAGAGGCAAGGACCAACCTTGAGATAGCAGTAAAGCATGGTATCATAGTCAATGTTATCAGCCTCAATGTGGCGTAGGATAATACAGATAATCGAGAGTCCATCCTGGAGGAGAAAGCTCAGCATACGCTCATGTACATTTCGAGGGCCTACACGAGGCTTTGATGGGAAACTGATGGGATGTGTCTCACCTTGCTTTCGCCACCGTCATACACCGCACGCGACGTTAGATAAGATTCCGTACCGCGGAAGGCATTTCGAAGCATGAAGTTCTGGAAGCGGGAGTACAAGGGCGGGCTATTTGTTGAGATCTGCGGGCGATTCCAAGATATGGCCAGGGGGGGTGGCCCGAGATTTGCAATGAGATTTCGCAGAGGTTCCATGGTTGGTGACCGACCGCGCGCATGTTCTCCTGGAGACCTGACGTATTCTCTCCTGTCTTTGGCAACGAGAATCTGCTGAAGGTGATCCCAGTGGTCATAGAGGAATCGATGCAATGCCACGCATGAGCCAAAATCAATAGCCTTTCTGTTACTACTGCTTTCGATGTGACTCGGCGGAATCTGCTTCGCAATCAGTCCTCAATTATCTGTAGGGGGGGGGAACAAGAGATAACTAAAGAGAGCTGGCAAGACGGAAGCAGATGAGAAGGAAGGGTGACCACTTACTGATATCTCTCGCAGAAATCCCATCACGACGTGGATGTTTTGGACCAAGAAGAGATTGAGTGGGAACATATAAGGCTCCTTTGTTCCGAATAGGACATTGTTGGCCAAGTTTTGGATAATCTTCGCTATGAGCAGCAGTCCTCGCCGCATCTCCTTTGATGGCGGCGTTGGCACGAGCCCTTCGACTTCTGGAGCAACGATTGCGGGGCAGAAGAACCGGAGGAAGATGAATGCACCAACAGCGGTGTACTTGGCGTTGGGGAAGCGGTGCAAAACGGCATCCGAAATCTTATAGGAATCTTTAGTGATGCTTGTCAACTAGTCAAAAGGGAGGCCGTGTGAACTCACAATGCTGCAAATCTTGCGGAAAGAAGGGGGGATGTTGGCAGCAGAGGCGCAGATATCGTCCATGAAGACTTTGGCCACTATCTGAAGCTGGAGGGCATTCTTCTGCAGTTCTTCCTGAGTGCCGACCCGGGCCGGATCAAGCTCCAGATCCAAGTCTTGAGATGTGAGCATTAGTCGTTCAAGGACCTTGTGGAGAGTTCCCTGCAGGTAAGCGAAGCCTTTCCATCTCGCATAGACAGACAGCATTTTGGTCGCAACGCAATTGCGACGCAGAATCTCCGTCTCGTTCTCTAAACGTGAGGTCAGCCGCCAATCTTTCCCGGCCTTGCCCTGGGGGCTCAAAGAATCAACGAGCGAACATATGGCTTACCAGTTTGCTCAATTTCAGCCCGAATGAGCGCCTCAAACAGCTCGAATATGAGGCCCCGCTGCTCGAAGACGGTCAAGAGACAGATTGTGAGTTCATCGACCTCCGTGCTTGGGCATATTGCGCTCATCGAAGCAGGCAGCGAAAGATCTTTTGTAAGCAGCTTCACATGAAGTGTCAGCCTCCCCAGAAGCGTTCAGGCAAAGGAAGACAAGACAACAAACCTCCAAGAGCTCCTCGTATTTCTTACTGACAGCCGAGTCTGTCAAATTGCTGAACTCGGTCCCTTGGACGAGTATGTTGTAGAGAACTTTGACGAATGCCGTTCGGATCTCGACATTGTCGTGGTATCCGATATTGATGGAATGCTTGAGGCCAACGTCAATGTTTGCGCTGAGTAAGTTGGAGAGGATGGTGATGGCCAAGTCGGAATTGGAAACCACCTCCTCCCGACCAGCCAGAGTCGTAGACAGATCGGATCTGCTCGTTTCAGCAGATTCGTTATTCAGCAAGGAAAGAAAGCGATTGAAGTAGTTATGGAACATCTGGGACTTCATCTCGCTCATGCCGACATCCGACTGACTGTCAGCGGGCTGCAGCGGCAGGCGGAAGGTGAGATCTGCAAGGGATCGCAAACAGGCCTTGTCAAGGTCCCTTTGGACCCTATTCAGATCATCCGGCCTCCCCCCTATACCGGCCTGGTCCACGTGCGGTGATCGTGGCCGATCTATCCAGCCGATGGTGTACTCGAGGAGCTGGTTCCTGATATGTACGTCATCGCGAAGATTCAAATGCTCCTTTCTCTTCGTCACGGCCTCACATAATTGACAGACCCTTATCTTGACGCGTAGCGTATTCGCTGTATCTGCGATGCCGTCGATGAACTTGGCAAAATTCAGCGTCATTAGGCCCAGGTGAACTGACGAGGCAGCTCCCAAGTCGGCGGGGATCTCCAGTCTCTCGACCAATGTCTTCAGCAGAGAAGCGGCCTGCTCTGCGAAGATGATGTCCGTCTCTTGAGCCTTGTCCGCCGGAGCAAGGACACCGGCAAAGAGAACGTCCAATTCCGACTCGAGAGCTCTGAACAAGGCGGGGTAGAGAACGGATGATACCTCGCTTGATAGGATTTCGCGCATGGCTTCACGAACCCTGACGTTTGCGCATGCTAGGAGCTGGATGGCTAACTTGAGATAGCGTTTGAGAGACGACTCTTCAGGCTGTTCAGACGATGAGCGATCGATCCACTTCAGGTTCTGGAGAGATGGCTCTTCCAAGATGATGGGCTGGTCGGCAGTACAAACTCCCCCGAGAGAGGCAAGGAAGCCTGAGAGGTTTCGCCACTCTGACAATAATCGATCATCGACAGAGTTGGGGTGTAGCGTCGAGACTTTTTGGACCAAGTATATCCAGCGCTCGAACGCGATCTCCCAAGCATCCAATATGCCGGATGTGGGAAATTGTATGCGACGCAAGAGGTTTCGAATGCGTTTCTGAAAGGCGACCAACCCAGTGAAGCGGAAAGCCGGCGAGGCAATCTCGCGAAACACGTCGCCGTTACGGAGGACCGAAGCCGAAGACTTGATAGCTTCAGAGGACTCGCCGATGCAAGAGCACTCTGACACGAAAAGGCCGATACAAGACGTCACCAGCTGACAGACGTCGACGTCGGCGGAGCAGAGAGATACCAAAAGAATGGTCTCTAACTTGGACGAAGCGGCTGCCATGTCGGGTGGTTCATTGGAAAGGCGAGCCAACTCCTACAGAGTACGGGGACCAAAGGCTTAGCGAGAATGAACTGAAGACTCGACACAAACAGTCTGTGGACGAGCATCTTACCGGTATATTTCTCAGCAGCGTGAGACGAGCTTTGAGGTAGTCGCGCATCGCCGTCAACTCAGCGAGCCTGGGATGAACCATTCGGTCACACAGCTCCAATAGAACTTTGGAGCTGGATAAGCGGTTTTAGCTGATGTGCTGGCAATCACAGAGAAGATTTTCTCGTACCTTCGAGTCCAGAATGTCTCTCGCAGCTCAACGACATCGGGATGACTTTGCTCGTTGAAGGACTTGACAGCCTCTGGGTGCTCCGCAAAGAGCCTCTCGGCAACTTCGGTTGCTGTCTGGCAAATGGTCTTGTTGGACGAGATCACTGTGAACATGAACGGGCCCAGAGTGTCAATCGTCTGCGTCTGGCGATTCAGCTCGTTCAGCAGAGGCGTGGGCAGAGCGCCGAGAAACTCGAGGATGCTGCGCGCCATGTTTATGGTCTCATGGCTGAGGTTTACCGCTGGATCCCACGACACAGCTACACAAGTCTAACACCCAATCAGCATCATCACGGCGAATATGTAAAAAGTAAAGACGTTTGTGTGGCAAACCTTGAGCTGTGACTGAATGAAGGGGAGAGCCTCGTTGAAGAGTTCATTATATCTGGAAGCGTCTGGCTGATTCGCAAGATGGCAGCATGCTTGGATAACAGCGACTTTGAAACTATGCGGCGACGAAGGCGAGATACAAGTATCAAGGACAGTATCAATACACACGTCCAGGTTCAGGTGCGCTAGAGTAATGAACGCGGCAGTAATCATATTCTGGTCAAAGTGGGCAGAAGGCGAGCTGGTCGCGGAATGGCGAAACACTGCGTCCCGGACTTCGTCTTGCACGTCCATGGCATAGCTGACGAGAGCAGAGTCGCTTTCTGCGCTGAAATGCCGCGCCGCACGGAGCAGAGAGATGACACAGTATCCAGCCTGCTCGTTCCCGTTCCTCATGGTTTTACGCAGCCCATCCAGAAATGACACCTTCTTCATGATATTGTTGCTCTTGGCCTCCCTCAGGTTACTAGCGACCTCGAACACGTCAGGCATGAGGAAGAGAAGGGTTGTTTGGAGAGGGAAGAGGAGAGCCTTGCGTCTACCATTGTCAGTCACGGTCTGGGTCATGTCGAAGAGGGTATCCGCGCCTCCGTCAAGCCGCCTATGCAGACGATGAAGACGGACAAACTCCTGCGGATATCGATCAATCCACCGAGCTATCAGCAGCGGCATGGTCGCAGCGACGGTGTTCTGATATGACTTGCGAAAGTGGAGGAAGCTTGAGCATATCTCCTGGATGATGAGGCCGAGCTTGGCGCCGTCGACCCAGAAAGAGGAAATCAGGCGCACGACGACGAGCGAGCCTCTCCCCGGATCAGGAGAGCTCCAGGCCTCGGCGTTGGCGTCCGCCGCTGCGGACACACGGACATTGTATATGACGTCCCTGAGGTAGCTGAACGAATCCGACCAGCTGGAGGCCGTGACATATCCCACGAGTGTCCTGACGTGCGTTTCGACCTGGTCGAGATACGAAGCGAGGCGGCTCTCGGCCTCGCGTTGTTCGCTGTGGGCATCCTGCGGCGCCTCGCCAGACGATCGGGCCGCGCTGGTGTCGCCCCCAATGCTCTGATCCAGAAGCACATGCGCCGAGAGCATGTAGTTGTCCGATATAGGCTCCAGCAGGTCCTTGAGAGCATCGAAGATCCGGCCAACAAGCCGCTCGCCCAGCGGGGTAGGCGGCAAGGTTATCTCCTTGTCGGGCGAGTCGGGCCGCGCACTCCAATTGGCAGAGCAGCAGTCTGCCGCCAGGCTCAGCACGAAGAGCTCCGACGACAGCACATGGCTGGGATGGTCCGAGACGGCACTGTAGGGGCGCGCGAGCTCCTCGAGCAGTCCCACCAGCGACTCCAGTATGATGCCGAGGGACGCCTTGCTCAGATCGACGAGCGTCGACCTCGTGATGTGCAGCACTTCATCCTCCAGGGGGCTTTGGCTGCTCGTTCCGGTGACGTGCGGTAGCTGCGATGCCCCAAGGGCTCACACATTAGCCAGGGCCGTCCGCAGCTGTTGGGAGGGGAAGCGATTGACGCGGACTGATGCTTACCCTGCTGGACAGCCGCTCAACCAGGCAGGCGACCAGGCTCGAATCCCCAGACATGGCGGCGATCTGAGGATGTCGGAACGAGCTCGTTGGGAGTGGATGAGGCCATGATGGAAGCCCAGGGCCTGGAAGTGCAGCGCGGGGTACTTTCTATCATGTACCTCCTGCTTTCTCCCGTGCCGTCGTAGCGCGACCCCTGGATTTGGGTTGGAGAAGCCCCGGCCGTCCCTCCATTGGATGGTGAACCTCTACCTAACCAGACCCGTACCTCGACTACAGCAGCTCCGGTTAGTGTTGTCGATGTCCCGAGGTCCGCTAGAATTGGACTTTGCAGGCACTAGAGATACTGGCTACTAACTCCAGATCCAAGGTACCTTACTTGTAGTAGGTAGGTACCTTAGACACCTAGGTACTAGCTCCAGCCAGCTTCGAGCCCCCATGTCACCGAGATAGTAGTCCACCGACCTCACTCCTACCGGTGCCGTCCTCTCCATCATCATCCACTCACCTGCTTGAGGAGAGCCAAGAGGTGGTCATTTCCTTGATTCTCTCCCCTCTTTCTCTCTCTCCTCTTCCGGAGCCGCTATGCAACAATGCCTCGCAGGCACGGGGCTCTAGACGACTACACGTCTGCTGTGCCTCAAGTCTGTCACCACTCTCCCCCGTCATGAGCTGTTCTGTCTCACGGGCCGGCCTAACCACAATCGCAGATCATCTTGTCAACGTCCGACTCTGACTATCTCGACCACCTCATACCCGTGCTTAAAGATGCCACCAACTCGAGACGAACGCCGGCGCTGCTGCAGTCCCTGTCCCGCTACTCCGAGGACCGCGAGGCAGACATTGAGCGGATCGGCTTGACGAAGCACGAGGAGTTTCTCGACTCGGTCCACAGGCTGCAAGAGGTCCGCGAAGGCACCGTGAATCTCACCACCGAGATCCTCAAGCTGAACCAGTCGATCCAAGCAAGCACCGAGAAGCTTGCTGACCAAAAGGGCGCTCTTGTCAATACAAAGGCTGTGCGCCAGAACATTGCGGACGCGGCGGATGCCCTTCGAGAGTCCCTGACGGTGCTGCATGCCGTCAACCACTCTCACGAGCTTGTACGCCGCAAGAAGTACTACTCGGCCCTCAAGTCGCTGCAGGACCTGCAGAATGAGCATCTTGTCCCGATCCTCCAGAACCGCTACGCGACCCAGCACCGCCTGGCAGATGCGATTCAGAAGTCTCTCCCTGCCTCCAGACGAGCTATATCCGAGGCGGTCATGTCGGACCTCAACACATGGCTTTATCGAATCCGCGAGACTTCACAGTTCCTCGGCGAAGTCGCGTTCTATCATACCGAAATGCGCAGATCCAGGCAGCGGGCACGGATCGAGAACGAAAAGTTCCTGGAGAACTTCAAGCTGAACTCATCCATTGAGCTCATCTCGGATGAAAACGAAGAGTTTGACGTGTTGGACAATGAGGAGCTCCAAGTCGACTTCACGCCGCTCTTCGAGGCTCTGCACATTCACGATGCTCTTGGGCATAGCGACCGATTTCGCTCGGAATACGCCTCGACCCGCCGCCAGCAGAAGGATCTCCTCGTCCCGACGTCGATCGATTTGCTCGCCGAGGATGGATCGTCTCTCAGCAGCTTGCTCGAGGGCATTGCAGGATTCGCAATCATTGAAAAGGCGACAATGCAGCGAGTGCCGTACCTACGTTCCGTCGTCGATGTGAGTGTCGAGGCAATCTTGTCTCTTTGATTCGCCAGATTGGTCTAATGCGGTACCGCAGGTGGAAGAGCTGTGGGATTCAATGTGCACCGCGGCTATAAACCTTACAGCAAAGGGCCTTGCAAACATCGACAATGCCGAGATCTTACTCAAGATCAAGAGCGTCATTGCCTTGTTCATCCAGACCATGGAAGTAAGTTGTATCCTCCGAAACCATCTCTTGCTATACTCGTCAAAGTGCTCACTGTATCTAGGGCTGGGGATACTCAGTATCTGCTCTCGATAACTTCCTCCTGCAGCTCTTTGACAAGTATGCCCAGCTGCTGAAGCGTCGATTCAGTGAAGACTTTCAGGAGGTTCGTGATCCAGACTCTGTTCTACTTGGACCGGTTGGCCAGATGCTTACGAGGAATGCCGTGAGCAGATCGTTTCTACTGATGACTATATGCCGATGGCCATCAACTCCCTCAGTGACTACGAGAAAGTGGTCAACGTCAGCTGGTTCACGCCAGATCGGCCTGTGGAGGAGCTTACGTGCGTTTAGCATGTCCATTTCTTTCTGTGAGGAGCACTGGACGCTGACATTCAGGATAGATTCCCCTGTGTCCTGCCGTTTTCGCAGATGTATCCGCTCTGCTGCATCGATATTCGCAATTTCCTAAACCAGTTCTATTTCTTCCTCGACGATCATTTCCAGCACTCAGACATTATAGATGAGACCCTCCGAAAGGTTCTTGCAATGATCTCTCCCCAACGTTTCCCTGGCGGCGCTGTTGACTAACTATTGAATCCAGTCTCTGGACGAGCTTCTTAGTGAGAAGGTCTGCAAGTCTCTCGTCGAGCGTCTCAGCTCCCAATATCTGGGCCAGATTGTGCAGATCCTCATCAATCTAGAGCACTTTGAGATCGCATGTCGCGAGCTGGAGCAGCTATTGATCAGAGCAAGGTCGTCCACTTCGGCGGGCGGCCCCCTGAGGTTGAACGCCACGGAAGAGTTTCGCAACAATAAGAAGACTGCGGAGAAGCGGATATTCGAGCTGGTCAACTCCAAGATCGACGATCTTGTTGACACGGCAGAATATGATTGGTAAGGTCTTGCGCCTTGTTGAAGAAGCCATTACGGGAACTAACGAACATCATCGGTCAAGGCTGGCGAACGAGGTACCGACCGAGCCAAGTAATTACATGCAGACGCTCACTCGCTACCTGTCCAACATTATGAACTCGACGCTTCTGGGACTGCCGAGAGAGATCAAGGAGTTGATTTACTTTGATGCTCTAAGTCATGCGGCTGAGAAGATACTGGTTCGCTGCCCCCCCCTTGCCCGGCTCCCTTCCATCTGATCAACGTATACTGACCGACTGTACAAGGCCCTCCCCCTCTCACCCGAGGTTCGACACATCAACGGGCATGGAGTCTCGGCCTTGGCCCAAGACGTCAACTATCTTACGGAGTTCGTCGGGAGCCTCGAAAACGGACAGATGCTACGAGAAAATCTGGACGAGCTCCAGCAGACTGTCAATCTGATGCAGTCCGACAACCACGAGGAGTTTTTCGATATCTCAATTCGCAACAAGAAATATGGCCGCGTTGACGTCCTCAACGGGCCGATGCTACTCGAGAAGTATGCCCGTCACCCACACAAGAAATGAAATCCCAAAACAACAGACGACCCCTTCAGAGACAAAAGAGCTGACAGACACGGTGTAGGCTCACTCCTACCGCGCAGCCTTCGGGCAGAGCGGCGCCGCTCTCCAACCTGTCTCGCTTCGCCATCATGAAATGAGGCGAGCTGTCGCGCGGATGCCTCCCCAACGTACGAGATATGAGTCATTGCTCTTTGTTGCTCTTTGCATACCCGGAGGCTTCTTTTCCTTGCATGAACAGCCAGCCACAGAAAACAGCCCTTGAGCAGTCGTTTTCGCGAACCACAACGCGAGTTCGATGACAGTGCCTGTCACGTTGGTGTTTTTGACCTCACACACCTTTCCACCCTCTCATCGCAGGAGCGAGGATCCTATTCAAAGTCTTCGGATGGCATGGGCGGCTGTCGGCGGTTAGCAGGGCAATGCTGTTGCGGAGACAGAGATCTCTTCCTACCTGCTGAGGTTGCATTGCTGAATACTGGTACATGTTATCCATCTCACCATACATGGCCGCCTGTGGCTGCGGTTGCCCGTAGGCGGCGGGAGGGGCCTGGGGGACCTGGCCGGGATACATGTTGGGGGCCTGTCTGTAGTCCTGCTCAGACGGAAGCGCATGCCCGCCCATGTAGTCTGCAGTGGCCATGGGGTGGGACGACGGATGGCCAGCCGCCGGGGCCATACCGGCGTGCTGCCCCGGCATGGGCGCCTGGCCTGCGCCGGGAACGGATTGGCCGGCGGACGGCTGTGTGGTTGTTCGTTTAGCATGTGCCGTAGCTTCCTCACGGGGGACAATGTCGATTAAGAAATCAAACATGTCGGACTTTGCGAGGGCGGAGGCAATGTCGGAGCGCTGCAGCGTGCGCCTCTTGTTCTCCTCGGCGTGAATCCAAGCCCGCATGGTGAGCTCCGTGATGAATATGTCGCAGCCTTTGGCGAAGAGGATGGGTGCTTCGGCGGAGATCATCTTGACTTCGGGGTCGGCCTTCATGACTTTCTTGATGCGAGCGAGGGGGAGCTGGTGGATCTTGTAGTCGTGGGTGTCGCTCTCGAGGTGGCTGATTGTTTGCTGCCAGTAAGTCGTCAAGATGTCCTTGTACTGGCCTGTGAGGCCCTGGTGAACCTGTAAGAGCGCCAGCGACGTTAGCAAGCAGCGGTGGAAAGCCCACTCACTGGGCGGGTAGAAGAGGAAGAAGAGCAGAGGAGAAGGGGGAGCAGGAGGTGGAGGACAAACGTTGGCCCAGGGTCCGGTGTAGAGCTCCGCCGGCGCAAAGCCCTGCGAGGCAAGCTGCATGCTGTTTGTCAACACAGATCGGTCGGAGGGAGTCGTTTGGAGAGAATACGAACTGCAGCACAGGCACCTGGAAGCAAAAAATGCGCAGTTAGTCTTCAAGCCGAAAGCCAAGGGAAGCGTCCAACTGCTTGGAAGACTAACCATAGTGTCCGCCTTGTGAGGGATCGTAGACTGGCGCCGGCCGGTTATGTGAAGGGTGCGTTGGCGCGGATTGGTTCTGGGAGTCCATTGTTGGTTATGCGCTGAGGGCGTATGATGATGGTCTTTTTGACGAGCTGCGATCGCGGTGGTGGTCGCAGTGGTGGTCGCAGTGGTGATGATGCTGGGATATGCTGCTGGGCAACAGGTGAACAGCTACAATGACGGGCGTCAATCTTCAGGACGTAGATGTTTCAGTGCGACATGCGGGGAGGGAAACACACCCTAACAGCTCGTGCCTGCGCGTATTACCAGATCTCGTGTATGAAGAGAGCAGAAGAGCAGAGATGGAACAAAGTGCAGACAAGAATGTCGAGGTGTCGTGTCAGTGTAACGTAGACAGAATGGCAGACGATCGCGTTGTTGATTTTGGGCTCGGCCGCTTTGTTAGGCGATGTTGTCAGAGGTGCTTCCCAGCTGCGCGCAGCCTGGTCTAGACTAAGGTAGTCTAGTACCTACTTAGCTAAGGCAACCGTTAGTACTTGCAGCAGCCAATCATCGGCGCAGCGCTGCTCGAGCTCGTTTCGCGAATATCCGTTAGACGCACGATATCTGCATAGCCACATATCTTCATCCCGCCTTGCACAATAGCGGAGAAGCGGGACTGGGGACCGGAAAAATTGCTGTAACGGAGAGAATATCCACTTCTCTGCAGACGAAACCCGCTCCGGAAAATTGACCTACAAAAAGAAGCAAGAAAAAAATTACACCACGCAAACCCGAATTCCTGGGAAAACCCTCTCCCCTTCCACGACAAGCCGGCTTTTCTCACCAAAAAGGCGGCTTCGAGAATCCCGTTTTCTTCTCGCCTCTCTGTTACTCGCCATATGATGGCTGATTTTGTCGACGATGCCGTGCAGCAGCTTCTGCAGCAGGCCGAGCAGCGCCTCAGCGCCGGCCGCATAGTCGCGAAGCCGCGAGCGTCGACGGATAACACCAAGACGGCGGCTTCGACAACGGCCACGGCCGGCCAGCCAGGAGGAGAGGATGCCAATGCCCTGTTGCCTCCGAAGCAGGATAAGACAGAAGTCCGCGTGCCGCGACCTCAGGTAGCAGCGTCGCAGCGGAAGGGTAAGGTAAGAATCGGCCATCCTTTGTGTTTTTCACCCTCCTTCTTCGCATTCTTTCCGGGGTTTGCTGGTATAGAGATGAAAGCTAGCCGCAAGGCAAAATGACACGGGACAATGTCCGTCTTGGACCACCGTCCCGTGGCCCCTGATTTCTTTTATCATCATAGTTACTCTGAATACCAAGCGAACCCCTCCCATGAGCCTATACCACCCAGCCCACTCCACGGCAGACGACGAGCTTGTCCCGTCAGCCTGCCTTGTCTCAACATTTTGGCCGGAACGCCCATTGCTAACCTCGAGTTTGCAAAACAGAACACAGCAGGCGCCGAGTGGTTTGACCTCCCCAAGACCGACATGACGCCAGAGTTCAAGCGAGAATGGCAGCTGTTGCGTATGCGAAAAGTTCTAGACCCCAAGCACCAGAAAAAGGCCCTGCGGGCTGCCGTCCCCGAGTTCTCCCACGTCGGCAGGGTCGTGGAGAACCCGTTCGAGCCGCGCAGCGCCAGGCTCGGCAGCCGAGAGAAGAAGAAGACGCTGCTCGAGAGCATCATGTCCGTGCACAACGACTCAAAGCTCGACTCCAAATACTCCTCCGTCCAGGAGAAGAAGAGAGAAGGGAAGAAGGCATACTACAAATCTGTGGTTGCCAAACGACGAAGAAGACACTGAGCCAAACCGCCTTGCCTTTTTTTCCTCTTCTCTTTCTTTTTCCTTTTCCTTTTTCTTTCTTATGAAACGATACCCCCGGCCACACTTTCAGCGCCAATTGTATATGAATCTGTTTGTAGTAGCAACATAGACCAATAGAGGAAAAAGTCGAAACCGCTTCGAACAAGGCATTCTCATTGCAAAATGTGATTATCAATGCTGTATATCTAACGTCGATATGTGAAACTGAACCCCCTCCGTGATAACATATTCTCGTTCTCATTATACCGTTTTGTAGTATATAAGTCATGATCATACCTGACGGGCATCTGATAAGTGTAGAAGTATTTGAAAAAATGATAGCCAGCGCTGTATGTTGCCATATCGTGTTGAATGTACCAGAACGGAAAACAAATCTCAACTTAATCTGCCCTCGGCCTTGGCATCTATCAAATCTTGTTAGTATTCACAGTCCAGCAAACGGAAAGCCTGCGATGGGATATCGACGAGACGAAGAAACCACACTTACCTTTGACTTGCTCAAAGACCTTGAGCATCTTACGCCGTGCTCCAAGGGCGTTTACGCCCCGCTCCTCCAAGGCCTTGTCGTCCAGCTCGATGAGTTCCGTCCAGTTCATGTCCTTCAGATTGTCCGTGTACTTGTGCAGCCGCAAGCTGCGTAGCCAGCTAGGTATATCCTGAAGAAGCGTGGGGTCTGTTGGATCTTCCGGCGGCTTTGAGCTTCCCCTTCTTCCTCTCGGTGACCGTCCGCGATTCATGTCGGAGTGGTCCGACAGGTACCCCTCGTGGGAGTTGAGCCCCAGCTGCCCCAAACCAACAGGAGACATGCCGCCAGCCATCAAGGCTGAGCCGTCATATGCGCTGAGGAAGCCGTTGTGCTGCGGCGAGGTGAAGTGCGACATGGGTCCCATGCTGGACTGCATGGGCAAGCCTGGAGAGTTTGGACGAGACCGCTGTCCTCCGAGGGTGAGGCCTTGCTGCGCTTGGATGGCCATCAATTGATCGCGGTTCAAGATTTGCCCGTGTTCGTTGATCATGACGACATTGGCGTTGGGGATGTTCATGTGCGACGGAGCGGGCATCTGGTTGTGTGCGCTCCCGGGAGCATCGTTTGACCTGGCCCTTCGGTACTTGCGGACGTCGTCCAGAGCGAAGCGGTTGTTCACTGTAGAGAGCGCCGCGAGCTTCATGGCAGTCGCGTTGGCCACCATGTCTGCTTGCGTGGCACTTGAATTTCCGGTATTGAAGGTTGGTGCCATTGGAGTGTTGACCATTGACGCCCAGTTACCGCTGCTCGCATACGGAGACAGGATTGGCAGGTCGGGTACATTCTTGTCCCGCGTCAAGGTGGTCGTTTGGAGAGTAGAGTTGCTGGTCAGCTGCGGCGGCCTTGGTGACCTCAATCCTCCGCCAGATGCCGGGGGCTGCACAAACTGGCCCATGGGTGTCTGTGACGAGCCCGCCTTGGAGGACGTCGCGGCATCACCGCCGCTGCCCCATGGCGACGCTGTCGAGCCAACGTTTCCCTCCCTGGAGTCCGAAGTCGCACCCGTCATCCCGGTCCGCGGATCGATGGCGAGGCTGTTGCGGTTCGACGAGGGCGGATTGCCCGTTTGCTGGGTGAACTTTGCCTTTTCGGTGGCAATGGCAGCCGCAGCATCTGGGAACATGGCATTGATCGTGGAGGCATCGAGGCCAGAGTGGCGCTTGGTCGATGACATGGCCGAGTTGCGAGCGAACGAGTTTCGAGCAGAGTCGACATTGAGTTTGTTCATGGCGTCGCTCAGCCGACTAGACATTGGGTCTTTGTGGGAGGGAAAAGAAGACAAAAGTTAGCTTGCAAAAGCCGAATTCGAGTCCATTCTAGATGCCAAGCCTACCTTTGTCAAATGTGGCGGGAGACAGAACGCCAGACATGGGATGATTCTTGCCCATCTGCTGCAACACCTGGATGAAGAAGCGGATCTGGACCTGGGTCGTCTGCTGCAGCAGTGCGTACAGGGCAGCCGTGCGCTCGGCCTCGCTCAGGACGCGGAACCACTGTTCGATGGCGCTGAGCTCGTCCTTGAAGTCCTGGTCGAGCGTGGCCGCGGCCATTTCCTCGAGCGTCGTCTCGTACTGGTCAATGTCCGCGATCCACTGCTGGGCAATCTTGTCCTGGGAGTCAATGTCGAGGCCGGCGGGGCCGTGGCCGCCCTGCTGCGGCTGGCCGTAGAAGTCGGACGAGGGCCTGATGCGGCTGGCGGGCGAGGTCCCTGATATCGCCGCCATGTCGGCGGAGGCGCGCAGCGAGCTGCCAGAGCCCACTGCCCGCGACGAGGGCGGCCTCAGAGAGGGCGCGGCATTGACCTCGGGGGTGCTGTTGCGGTTGCCGGCGATGCCAGACATGTTGAGCATGCTTCGGCTGCGTCAAGAGCCGGGCGGTTGAAGCCTGTGGAAGGGTGACCGAGAGTGAGGGAGGTGGGAAAAAAAGAGAAGAGGGGCTAAGGACGGAAGAACAGTTGGCGAATTCCTGCAGTATCCAGCTGAGCAAGAGACGGTTTGACGAGACACGCAAACCACGACGATGCGAATTATGACGGGCTATAACATGTTCCCCGAGCAAAACTGAGTAGGGCGGCCACGCGTTAGCTTTCGAACAAGGCACTTCTTTTTTTTTCCCCTCTTGGTCCCTTCTTTTTCTCTTCCCCGTCTATATCTTGCTTGCCATAAACTGATGGGAATCCGGAGGAATCAACCCCCAGCCAGAACAAGACCGGAAGCGGGCGAGGCTCACCAGAGGGAAACGCACTAGTTGTTTAACCAAAGATTGGTGGGAGAGCGTCTGCTTCCAGGCAGGCAACGCAATTCAATCCCGCTACCAGCCAGAACTTCCGAGAGAGATCGTATCAAACGCGCTGCCTTGGAAGAAGGATCCGGTGAGAAGAGAAACGGAGGGCGACCGACTGTGGATGCTAGGAGCAGAGAGAGACCGCCGGGCCTTTGCGAGGGTAACACTAGCAAGCAAGCCTAGTAGTAGCAGTGCTGAGCCTCGAGCGAAGCGTAGGCGCTGCAAGAGTTGGGAAAAAAAGAGATATTCCTGCTATAACGGGTTAGCGATGCTATTTAGGAGGTAAGTATTAAGAAAAAGTACTATTTAGTAAATATGTATTAGAGTTTCTAAGATCTTTATAATATTTCTAGTATATAAATTTTTTTTATAAATAATTATTCTATTTTTAAATAAAAAAACTATTTTTATTATTAAACCTAGAAGAAAAAGATCTATTATAATATAATTATATAAGACTCTACTTAGCTATAAGATATATATGTTTTTGTCTTATAGGGAGTTCTACTTGTTGCTAATAATAGCAGGTAGATGCCTACCTACTAGAGAAGGTACAGGTAGTCTGCCTTATCCTCGCCTGAAACACTCCGTACCTCTGTATATGTACATGTACCGCAGATAACCCACCCGTCTCCTCAGCCGCAAGCCCACCAATCAAGCGCCTCGCCTCGCTTACTCTCCGGGAGTACACGCTCCCAAGTACCCTCCTTGCCGCACGCGCACGCACACACACACGCACTAGGGCTGGTACCACCCACTCGTCATATTTCCGCACGATCTGAATCTCGAACTTTGGAAAAATCCCACCGGACACGAAAGCACACCCCGTCAAACCACCACACACAGCAGCAATGGCCAGTAAGTGAAAGCTATCGCCAAAATTCCAACGGACGCCACGGACATGGCTCCTCGAATGCGTCAGAACGGTCCTTGCTGACTCTTCAACCCAATCCAGAGTCAAAGAACTCGTCCCAGCACAACCAGTCGCGCAAGGCGCACCGTAACGGGTTCGTCGTCACCATTTCCAGCAGCAGATTATGATGCTCCGAGTCCTCTCACGCAGTTTCGCTCACACCTCGCCCGCTACAGAATCAAGAAGCCCAAGACTTCTCGTTACCCCTCCCTGAAGGGCACCGACCCCAAGTTCCGCCGAAACCACAGACATGCTCTCCACGGCACCATGAAGGCTCTGGTACGATTTCAACCCTCCCCGAATTTCTCCTGAAAGAGGAGAAGAAGAATCTCCTCCAAGGGGCAAGACTGCAGGCAGACGGGAACTAACTGGACAAACAGAAGGAGGCCAAAGAGAACAAGTCAGCATGAGCGTACCTTTTGACTCTAGCGGGTAGTGAATAAAAAGGAGATCTTTGCAAAGTTTCAGGCCAGTTGGCCGCAGCTTGAAAAAAACCATTAGACGCGAGTTTGCGCAGGAATCGGTACTTCGACAGCTAATAGGACAATGCATCACTATAATGCTGGGAAGATCGATTGGGTTTCCTCTCAATATGGGCTCCAGGTAGACGATTTGGTTGTCTAAATCATTGCAGCGCCGTGTTCTTCTTCCACACTTCCTTCGTCTCAAGCAATCTCCTATTCCTTTGGTGAATGTTGCGGCAGCGCCTGCTCCTAATCTTCGACGGCTTGTTGTAAGCTGGACAAGCGACTCTGTTTATCCCATTTCTCTTTTCCTTCCATTGCCTCGGGTATTATACAAACAGCTGGATGACCAGAAAACCAAGTCCTCATTCTCGGACAATTAGTATCCACCCAACGACATTACAGCCTCAGATTCTTCACTAGCAGCTCATGTGCCAGAGTCTTATTGTTGGTCGACAATAAGGATATCACCTCGTTGACGAGGATGATGTCCTTCAAGAGCTTGTTCTCGCCCGCCGCTTTGTTCGCTTCCAGTGCGCGTGTGTAGTACTGCAGGCTCAGGTATCCGATGCCAAGCAGATGGAAGAGCCTTCCCACGTTGTAGTAGCGCTCTGCTTGGAGCCTCGGCTCGTTGCCTCCGGACTGCACGTACATCGTGATGAACGACTGGCCTTGCAGTAGCAGATATTGCCGGTTAGTCGACTGTCGTTTGAGGCCATAGTGGACATATGCAAGACCCAGGCTCAGGTTGACCATGGGATTCTCGCGGTCGAGTGACCACGCACGTAGGAAATATCCTGAGCGTCAGTTTCTTAGTTGCCGCATCGCCAGTTCCGGGACACGACGTCTTGATGCTTACCTATCGCATACGTGTAGCTCGTGGAGGTGAAGAGAATATGGCCATAGAGCATCAGCAGACAGATGTCCATGTTCTGCTTTTCAACAGCCGCTCCATCCTGAACGAGAGTGCTCGTCCCGCTCATATTCTTGTTCGCAGCTTCGTATGTCATGTCTATCGCTTTGATCTGTCTCAAGATGAACTTTTGAGCTGGGCCTGAAGTGTACCAGGAGACGGGCGACTGGCATAACTTGGAGAGCAACGCAAACATCCGCGCAGAGTCGGATATGCCACCGTCTCGCATCAAGTGGCGAGCCACCGTGATGCATTTTTCTTCGTCGTTTGTGTTGATGGCACACACTGAACAAGTTAGTACGACGTCGGCGCTGCCGGGCACTTGGACTTATACATACCGCTCCAAGCCATGTGGATGGCAAAGTTATGTTGGGGCGACTGAAATACAGTCGAGTCTCTGGCAGACTCGCATACCTGATACGCTTCTTCGCGACGGTGCACAAGCGATAAGCCAATGGCATAATCGAGGAACAAGTCAAGCCAGTCATCAAACGATATGCCCTGGTGGTTATCGAATCCTGGCCCCAGTTGAGACTCTCCTTGAGGCGCAAGGGCTATAATGGTCGTCAGTATGAAAAGAACATCGGGCAGGCGAGTGCCTTCAGCAAGAATAAGGGAGGGCGGTAATGCACTTACTCCGTGTAAGACGCTCAAACATCTGTGATAGTTCGGTGCTTGCTCCTTCGCTGGCTGCCTGCTCCGCCAACTGCTTCTTCCCGAGGAAGTGGAGGTATTTGTCCCATGTATAGAATCTCTTGAGAGACCGGAAGTCGTCGACAAGCTCTTTGCAGGATTCTATCCAGACCGGGATGAGATCGGTGGAACCGGACTTGATCTGCTGCTTGAGGCCGCGAACGTATTCATACTGCCGGGAGAGCTTGATTGCGCGCGAGTGTTCCTCTTGGCGCCGCTTGTCGGGGTTGGCAAACCGTTTTGCGCGATATCTCCTGGGCAGGATACGCGTCGTCGGGGTGGACTTTGGCTTGACCGGGCGAGGGCCTTGCCGCGGCTGAGAAGGCGGCATGCCCCTGAGGCCACGATCTGTCTGCATAGAAAACTTGCGGAGTTGCTCCTGGGTGAGCGGCCCAGTTGGAGGTTCGCCCTGAGCTTCCTTGAGTGCCATTGCCTCCGCTGCGAGAATGAGGGCCTCCTCGTCTTCCTTGGCTTTCTCATACATGTTTGCCAACTCGATACGAGCATCGATGTTGTACTCGTCAGCATCAATGGCCGCATGGAAGCACTCCTCTGCAGTGGACTGCTGCCCCAATGCTTGGTAACATCGACCCAGTTGTACCAACAGCGTTGCATCTGGTTCTTCAGTCGTGGCTCGGAGCAACTCGAGATACCTGATGGCTCGCTGCGGGTGGCCATACTTGGCAATCTCGCTCGCAAGGTCATATGAGATGAAGGGGAATTCCGCCATAAAGTCGAATGTACGTGGGTTATCCGGGTCCAGCCAGGTCAGATGCCTCTGTCAATGCTTCTCGTTAGGACATGGGCCTCACGCTGATGACACAATCGGTGACGGAGAGGCTATCTCTTACAAATGCTTCTTCTTCTTCACCTAGTCTTAGCCTGTAAATCGCCAGTCGAACCCTGAGGTCCAGAGGTAGGGAAAGACCGTAGAGCTCCGGGCCAAATGGTGAGTCTTGGAACTGGGGCACATGGCTTCTACGTTCGTCGCCCTCGTCCCATTCGCAATCGTCAATCTGCCACTGGTCCCAGTAGTGCTCCTGAACACGACCTACCAGCCATCTGGACAGGGCCTTTAGTTCGTATATGGCCTCAGCATACCTTCCCGTTGCCGCAATGAGCTCGACATAGATTCCTATATCAAGCCACGGGGCGGTTGAGCCGTGCAGTGCTGTGTTCTCGATTTCATAGTCAAAATAACGTCGATATGCCATGATGGCGGAGGGTACGGCCGACTCGGTGTTTTTATTGTCAATGCAGGCTTCTGCCAGCTTCCGCACAATCTCCAGATCATACGGATGATATTTGAGAACAAACTTGTACTCCTGAATGGCAGCAGCCAGATGGCCTTGCCGATGACAGACAGTCGCTTTGCCGAGCCGGGCCTCGATGTTCACGGGATCCGCTCTGAGGGCAGCAGAATAGCACAGTCGCGCGGTGTGCAGATTACTCGCCTCATCTTCCCCTATCGTGTCCAGCGCAAAGGCGGCACACTCGAGCCAAGCAGAAACTTCCTTGGGCCGCAGATGAGCGGCATACACCATGGCAGACAGCGCCCGGGCATGCTCGCCCTGCTCGCGGAAGATGGACGACAGCGCGGTCCATGCTTGATGCGTTTCGGCATTGATCCTGATGACTTCGGAGACCAGGTCCAGGGCCTTGGAGTAGTCTCCGCTGAGGAATGCCTGGTTGACCTTGGCCAGCCGAGCTGTGATGTCGCCTCGGGGTTTGGCAGCTTTGCGAGGGCCTCGAGCTCCCCGAGATCCCCGGCCTCTGACTATCCCGCGTCCTGGGAACGGCGCTTCCGACTCGCCTTGGTGGGATTGCAAGAACTCCCTTACCGACTGGTCAAACTTGGCGATGTCATGTTGGAGGAGCTCCTGGTCGGAGTCGGAGTCGGACGCATTCCCACTGGGGCCGTCCATCAAGCCTTGGGCATTAGCGACGACTTCACCGTTTACGATGATCTGAGCAGACTTACCCCGCGAGCGAGTCGTCCAAGCCACGATTGCCCGACATCTTTATCGAGGATCCGCATCTGTCATGTTCATTGGCGATGATGATGGAGGAGGAATACAGAGCAGCGTTGTGGCTTGGGCCGAGGTGGGAATATCTTTGGTAGGTAGTCGATTCCGCCCGGCACTTGCCAACTTTTACTCCAGGTTAAAGATTAAAGATTGCCACGATGCTGATACAGTTTGTTTTTCCCGAATAGAGCTGCCACTTATCTCCAGGTCTCACATGAGATTCGCTTTTATAAGGCTTATCATCATTTTTAACCAGCATGTTGAAACTTTTACTCCGAATAATAAGACGTTGGTTGATCGATAGTATCCTGGAGCATCCAAACTGCCATTTCGAGTTAAGCCGCAATGTTAGCGCACTGTCATCCCAGAAAGTTTCCCCCCACTCCAATTGGCTGGATTCATCATAGTAGCAGATTCTTTCCAGTCGCAAACTCGCCGTTTGGTCTGGACATAGCCGCATAAGAAACGGACGTCTGAACATGTTCAAACAGAGCCCGCAGCGTCTGTCGCAGCTCCAGGTACAATGGGTGACTCTTCCCAACGAGCCGAATTGCAGCTAACTGCGGGTGATGACAGGCCGCCGTGCCATGGGCTGCCAGGAAAACCCCGGCCTTGGGGTAAGCATTTCCTCGACGAGAGCAACTGCGTTTGAAAGCAGCACAAGATGCTGACAAGGTGCCAAGGTGCATAATCAACGAAACGAGATCGAGAAACTACTCCGCTCCGGCCAAATCAGATCGCGACAAGACACCGAGCATACGAAGTCCACGGTCCCTCCAAGCGCTCCACCTCAAGCCATTGAAACGCGAGGCCGAGTACGGCATCCCCTCATGCGACCTGCAGCTGCGGTCATTCAGCTTGCAACCACTCCAATTCTTCTCGGACTTTGCGCTGCGGGCCGCCTATTACCTCGGACTGCCAGCGTCCGGCCCAGTCACCCTTCCCCGAATCACAGAACGATGGACCGTGCCGAGGAGTCACTTCATCTTCAAGAAGTCCCAAGAGAACTTTGAGCGTGTCACGCTGAGGCGCCTGATCCAAATCAAGGACGGCAATCCGGAAACGGTGCAGCTCTGGCTCGCCTACTTGCGCAAGCACCAGTTTTATGGCATCGGTATGAAGGCCAACATGTGGGAGTTTGGCACAACAGAAATGTCCAAGTCCCTGGACGAGATTGAGGCATTGGCCTCGGGACAAGACGCTCCCTGGTCTCATCTTGGACAGACGAGAAGTATCGGAGCCGCTGACAAGGTGGTGGACATGCTGAACTCGCGCCGGGTCAAGAAGGCCGCAGACAACAACTTTCCGATTCACGAGATATCATAGAGAGAATATACCCAGTCGGAATCAGTCCAACAGGGGCCAAGCCAGCTCACCGATGCTCCACGATCCATAATAGAGAGAGACGGCAGTATTAGGACAGCAAAAGAGTCGAGGCCGGGGCTCTTACTCTGTACATTAAAGAAGCCTTTTTGTAAGCCAACTTGTAAAATATGCCTACCAAGCAAACAATTACCTGAAAGAGACACACAAGAAACGATGTATCCGGGAAAATTATCACGCCAATCTTCGATAACGTAGTATCTATCATATCAGACCATTGCACCTTGAAAGCACCCGCACTAAGTTGTATGTACACGATGTTGGTGGGGGTCTGACGCGCGCTTCTTATCGATACGTCGCACTTCAAGCTCCCGCTCTATTTTCAACTTCTTGCCCAAACACGGCGAGTCACCTCCACAGGACTTGTCGCCATGCTGCTCTCTCGCATATCGCGGCCGATGCCGCTGTTCGCGAAGCCATTGGCGCGGCCAGTGGTTCTATGTAGGCGATGCCTCTGGGCAACGACATCGGCGGGCTTTGGGAGCCATCGGCCGCGAAGGGACATGTAAGAGGCACTCCAACCTTTTGGCCGCGCGTATTGCATGCGGCGGGAGCGCAGCAGCAGGCAACTCCGCCTAGACACTCGGTCTCCCCCTTCAGTTGGACAACTAGGTAGAAGCGATTGTGTTAACATGGTCGTCGTAGTGCCCCCGTGCCGCTCGCCTTGAGAATCACAAAGCGATTCAACCACCAGCCCGGTGACCAGACGGAGAAAAGTGTCGCGAAGAAGCCCAGCGCCAGCCCAGCCATCCACGAGGACATCTATACGATACCAAACATCCTCACCTTCACCCGACTCGTGGCAAGCCCCGTCATAGGATATCTTGTACTGCAGGACGCGCATACCTGGGCCGTCGGCTTGCTGGCGTACGCTGGCTTCACAGATCTGCTGGATGGGTGGATAGCGAGGAAGTGGAATCGCAGGACAGTCGTCGGCACGATCATTGATCCAATGGCGGACAAGGTCCTGATGACTGTGTTGACGGTATGCCTGGCCATTAAAGGAGCGCTGCCTGGTATGTGAAGCACCTATTCCCTAGTCTCAAAGGTGGCTGGTGTAGAAGACTGACTGACACGGCTTGTTTTCTTACAATCAGTTTGGGTCGCAAGCATCATCCTGGGCAGAGATGTCGGACTGGCCATCGCAGCCATCTACTACCGCTGGATCTCTCTGCCGCCGCCCAAGACATTCACCCGATACTGGGACTTTTCGCTGCCGTCCGCCGAAGTCCGACCTACCACCATCAGCAAATACAACACCTTTCTTCAGCTGGCCCTGGTTGGTCTGACAACTGCAGCACCAATCTTGGGCGTCGATTTGGCGTCGACACTTACAGTCATGCAGTGCGTCTTTGCCCATCCTCCTTTTCTCCCGCTTGAGTGTTGTGTTGTTGCTGGTTTTGCTTACTGTTGTCGCAGGTATGTGGTGGCTACGACGACTGTGTGGAGTGGAGCGAGTTATGTTTTCTCGAAAGACGCCATTAAGATTCTGAACAAGCCTTGACGCAGAATCTCGTTCTACTAGATCAATGATGTACAGTACCATAGAATATAAATAGCGAAGCCTTGATGAGGATTGTTTATACAAGGTGTATCGGGTAGGTGGCTCTCATATGCCGCTCCAGTAGTGGCTCCGTTATCCCAGCCCGGGATCCTCAGATACTACCGCACAAAGCTTTTGAGGGAGGACGCCTCAGCATTTCGACAACCGTACGGTCTTACGTCTCTGTTCGAAATCACAATATAGGAGTTCGAGTCAACCGGACTGGATCAATCGCTGACTTCATCTGACAGCGTTCACACATGCAAGAATGGCTGTCCTCGTCATCTTTCTCAAACTGTATCTGTATTTGGTTTTGGCTTTGTTTGAGATTTACGACCACAAAAACAAACTGGTCGGCCTGGAGCTAGCTGTTCAGACGTGCTGTTAAATACATGGATGACCCCCGGATTTCCATATACCGCACACAGGTATTCGAGGCGCTTGGGCTTGCCCATTGACTGGGACTTACTTTCTTTCGAGGCCCTTTTAGGGCTTGGTTGGCAGGAGACACAGAACAGAACAAGAAAAGAAAAAAAAAAAGAAAAGAAAAAGGCAAGAAAAAAGAGAAAAAGGCAAGAAAAAAAAAAGGCCAAAAAAAAGGCCCAGGAAAAACCCTCTACGGCGAAAGGGTGAAAAAACCTAGGACGCACAGAGGCTTTGCTACCGCTGGCCGCCGGCCTCTTCTGGCGAATCTGATGCCCTGTCCATGCGAAACAGACAGGCCGCAGACGCCGCCAGGAGTGTCGACTGGAGATGATATTTGTCCGATAGCGCTGCACAAGGTGCGGAGTTTGTGTGTTGTGTGCCGTGCGGTTTGTGAAGAACCGCGAAAGGTGGTGATGCTGGCTGCGAGAACCAATTGGGATGTTCAGGTCAGCCGTGATGAGGACTGAAGGGATGCGTCTGGGCCAGCCGTAAAAACGGACTGGAATTGGGTTTGTGGCCAGCCGTGAAAACGGACTGGAATTGGGTTGTGGCCAGCAATAAAGCTGGAGTTATTGGTTGTTGGTTGTTGTTGCTGTTGTGGTTGTTGACGATGCAAGAAGGGATGAAGCTCTCAAAGCTCCCTTCTTGTGGCGGTTGAGGGCCAGCTGAGCCCTAACCGCCTGGGTTGGCGAGAAGCCCTGCAAACATCCCTGGCCTCCATACCTGACTGCTAGCAAAAGCTAGGTATGGGAGATGTTTGCAGGAGAGAGTTGCCCTCTGCCAGAAGATGGTCGTCTGCGCCGGCTTTTATAGCTGCCAACAGCGTCTGTCTGCCCTGTGCAGAGGTCTTTTCCTAATCGGGTAACTGGAGATGCTGTGCGAATGGAGCTGCAAGATTGCCAATCGCATCACGTGCCGACGCGCTGTCAAGTGGATTGTCTCAACTCGCGCTTGTACCGTTTTGGATTAAGCGCAATCTGTGCCTGGTCTGCTTACTCAGCTGCCATTCTCATACGTCAGGCGTTCAACTCCTGCTAACTAACCTCTTTGCCTCTTATGCTGAAGGAAGCGTGAGACCTTCTACACAGACGAAACCAATCACTCACTCACTCCATCATCCGACGCTTCTTCAGACACGACACGATGAAGTTCGACATAGAGTCAGTCCTTCTCTTTGAAACACGCGTCATGTTCAGGCGAACTCACGAGGCAACAGTGATCTCCCCGTGTTGTTTCCTTATCCAAGGATATATCCCGGTACGTGCTCGTCACTCTCCATCACCATTCACGCTTGGCGCAGCATCGTGTAGCTGACAAGCCCACAGAACAATATGCGTGAGTATTGCCCAGTACATACATGGGGTTTTGATACAGAATCTGACCAGTGAGGGAAACCGGCAGTTATATGTGTGATCTGAAAAGTACGACCCTGAGGCTCCCGAGACGTTCTTTTCCGTTTACTCACCGATACAGAAACGCTCGATGCGGGCGGCCACTGCGTCCTGGAGATGCCGTCAGGGACCGGCAAGACGGTATCACTGCTATCTCTCATTGTCGCATATCAGCAGCACATGCCCGAGAAGCGGAAGCTTATCTACTGCTCTCGTGTGTAGACCTTGTCGTAGGCTTGTGAAGTGATGGATGCTGAACTGCTCTATACAGGAACCATGTCTGAGATTGAAAAGGCTCTCGTCGAGCTGCAGTCTCTGATGAAGTACCGCGCCGAGCAGCTAGGCTACGAAGAAGAGTTTCGCGGCCTTGGTCTGACAAGTCGAAAGAACTTGTGCCTTCACCCGTCCGTGAAAAGGGAGAAGAGTGGCTCGGTTGTCGACGCTCGCTGTCGAAGTCTAACAGCAGGGTTTGTCAAGGAGAAGAAAGAGCGAGGTGAAAACGTCGAAGTCTGCGTCTATCACGATGTGCGTTCCGCCGGACATTTGCCTCCCACCACTCGACTCCTGGTCGAGTCACTATCACTTTGTCACTAACACGACCTAGAACCTTGATCTACTCGAACCACATAACCTGATACCCAACGGCGTATGGTCCTTTGAAGCGCTGCTACGATACGGAGAGGAGCATAAGCAATGCCCGTATTTCACCGCGCGACGCATGGTTTGGACCCCTTTAAATTCCGCGGTATTGTCAAAGACTGGTATCTAATGCTGCCAAACAGATGGAATACTGCAACGTAGTCATCTTTTCCTATCACTATCTTCTAGATCCCAAGATTGCGGAGCGTGTGTCCAAAGACTTTTCCAAGGACTGCATTGTGGTGTTTGACGAAGCTCACAACATCGACAACGTCTGTATCGAGGCGCTCAGCACCGACATCACGGAAGATTCAATACGCAAAGCGACCCGTAGCGCTCAGCACCTCGAGAGAAGGATTGCCGAGATGCGAGAGACGGATCAGGAGCAGCTACAAAACGAATACGAGAAGCTCGTCCAGGGACTTCGCGCGGCTGACGAGGCGAGGCAGGAGGATGCCTTTATGGCAAATCCAGGTACGTGATGTGATGCCAGTCCGCATTTGCGCTGCCATGACTGAGACACCATCCAAATACAGCTCTGCCGGATGACCTTTTGAAGGAAGCGGTGCCGGGCAACATCAGAAGAGCAGAACATTTTGTAGCCTTCCTGAAACGATTCTTGGAATATCTGAAGGTCAGTACAGCATCCTTATTGCGACCTCATCCCTTGACCTTGGTCGGGATACTGATTTGCCTCCGTCTCAGACGCGAATGAAAGTTCGGCAAGTCATCTCAGAAACACCGCCGTCGTTTCTGGCCCATCTGAAAGAGCACACATTCATCGAAAAGAAGCCGCTGCGCTTCTGTGCGGAGCGGCTCACATCACTTGTGCGGACCTTGGAACTCACGAATATCGAAGACTACCAAGCACTCCAAGAAGTCGCCACATTCGCGACCCTCGTTGCGACCTACGAAAAGGGCTTCCTGTTGATCCTGGAGCCGTACGAATCCGACACGGCCGAGGTCCCAAATCCCACCCTTCACTTCACTTGCCTAGATGCAGCCATTGCCATCCGGCCCGTGTTTGAGAGGTTCTACTCAGTCATCATAACCTCTGGCACGATTTCACCGCTTGAAATGTACCCCAAAATGCTGGACTTTGCGACAGTCATACAGGAATCCTACAGCATGACACTCGCACGGAAATCTTTCCTTCCCATGATTGTGACGCGCGGGAGCGACCAGGCTTCCATCTCGTCAAGCTTCCAAGTGCGAAACGAACCCAGCGTTGTCCGCAACTACGGCAGCCTCCTCACCGAGTTCGCAAAGATCACGCCCGACGGCATGGTCGTCTTCTTCCCGTCCTATCTGTACATGGAGTCCATCATCAGCATGTGGCAGGGCATGGGCATCCTCGACGAAGTGTGGAAGTACAAGCTCATCCTGGTGGAAACGCCCGACGCGCAGGAGACGTCGCTGGCCCTGGAGACGTACCGGACCGCCTGCTGCAACGGAAGGGGGGCGATCCTGCTCTGCGTCGCGCGAGGCAAGGTGTCGGAGGGCATCGACTTCGACCACCAGTACGGCCGGACGGTGCTGTGCATCGGTGTGCCCTTCCAGTACACGGAGTCGCGAATCCTCAAGGCGAGGCTCGAGTTCTTGCGGGAGACGTACCGCATCAAGGAGAACGACTTCCTGTCCTTTGACGCCATGCGCCACGCCGCGCAGTGCCTGGGCCGCGTGCTGCGAGGCAAGGACGACTACGGCGTCATGGTGCTCGCCGACCGCCGGTTCCAGAAGAAGAGGAACCAGCTGCCCAAGTGGATCAACCAGGGCCTCTCGGACGCCGACACGAACCTGAGCACGGACATGGCCGTCAGCGCCGCCCGCCGGTTTTTGAAGACCATGGCGCAGCCGTTCCGCAGCAAGGACCAGGAGGGCATCAGCACCTGGGGCTACGAGGACCTGCTGCAGCACCAGAAGAAGATGGAGGAGGAGAGGGGGGACGAGCCGCCGCCGGTGATTGCGAATGCGCGGGCCCGGGCTCACGGCAGCATAGCTGCTGGGTACGAGTCTGATTACGGAGACATTGATCCCGACATGATGGACCTGGAAGGCTTTGAGTGAAGGAATTAAGAAGGGCGGAGTTGGGCAACGTTCTACGAAGCAACGACATCTGGATAGGGGCAGTCGAGGATGGAGCAATGTCGGGGTCTATTTACGAAATTATAGCAACTCCCAATCAATCAAGAATCTTTCTCGGGGCTTTAGAACATTCAATCGTCCATGTATATCAATCATGTGCTCAATCAAGTCTTGATTGCGCTGTTGCATTCTATCATAAGCCATGCCGTACCATCATCGTCTAGAAATATGCCAATCCCCATCAACAATTATGACATCGCCCGTAAACACAGTCCGTCAACCAGAAACGCCTCCAGTTATCCAAATAGAGTAAAGAGAAAAGAGCAGAGGCAAGGCAAGGGGTATCGAAAGTCATTCCGCGACCAACTCCGCAAGTTTCTAACCAGCAGCCGGAATGCGCCTCGTCGCCTTGACAGCCCTCATCGCAGGCAGCGTGTTCGCCCGCCCGGGCCGCCTGCCAATCTCAAAGCACAGCATCCGTATGAAGTCGGTGTTGCTCCAGTAGCTGCTGTGGGCGCTCAGCATGTTGAGGTACTGAATCTCCAACGGCCCGCCGCCCGACCTGAGGAACCAGTCGATCTGGCCGTTGTCGTTGAGCAGAAAGGCCTTCTTCTCGGCAATCTCCTCCCTCGTAAAGTCGTGGACTTCAAGCTCGAGCTGGGAGGGCAACCGAACAGTGGGTGGGCGGCCGTCGTCCGTCGTCGACGAGCTGGAATTGGCGGCGCCCATTCCTTTGGCGACGGTACGCATGGCATCACCAAACGTTTTAAAGAACGAAGTGGAAGCCGTGGGAACATATGCCGTCTTCAGGCTGGCCGCATACACAGGGTCTACCGCGCCATTGAGGAAGTAGGCAATCGGATCTTCCCGAGCAAGAATATTGTAAATGTTATCGACGGCCAGACACCCAAACATGCCCTGCTCGCCACCGACGTTGTCCGCCATGGTCTCGCTCACGTCCACGCCGGGTTTGGCGCGTCCACGGCGTGGCGTCAGAGCCCCCCTTTCGAGCAGCAAAAAGAAGCCGGTAGGGCTTCCCATCAGGAAGAGGTTCCTCGTATCGAACTCGAAGAACTTGGTCTCTGGCTCTGGTCGGGCCAAGTCGAGCGGTGGCGCAATCGTTGGCTGCCGCGACAGAACCTCAACCGCCATGACGCTGCCGAGAGAGTGCGCAACCAGGTGGACGCGTCCATTCTCAGCAAAGCCGGGGTTGTTCCTACACCAGAGGCGGTAGACGCGGTTCGCCTCGCCGACCAAGGCCGCAATCATCTTGCCCTTGTGGTGAGACATGTAAAAGGGAATGTCGAACATGACGTCCGAGATCATGCTCCTGATGGCGGGAATCGTGTTGGGCTCAATGTCCTTGAGGCTGAACGGCTGGGCGGCACTCGAGTTGTTGGCCCCCATCCCGGTCTGAAGGGCACCGCCGTCTTCAAAGGACAGCCCGATTCGCCAGTTGAGTGGCAGAACCATGAGCCTGCTCTGGCTGTTGTGCAGAACCTCCTGCACGGCGGGACTCTGGAACTCGCTGTCGACCAGTCGCCGGAAGCCGTTGACGGCGTGTGTAAAGTGATAGCTCTCGACCCTCTCGGCAATCTTTTGGCCAATTCCGTGGGCCACCAGCACCAGATCCGTCACCTTGCTGCGGTCCTTTTCCGCCTCGCAGGCAGGGCAAGCATCTGGTGCGCTGCCATGAGCCGTCGACTTGGTGGGCTGCGTCTTCTTTCTGCGGTGCAGACGCTCCCAGCTCAGTCTGTCAAAACCCCGGACGACCGGGATGCCAACCGTCACGCCCTTCATTATCTTCATAATGGGCCGCCTGTTGTAGTAGGAAGATGGCTGGAGGCTCGGTTTTAGCAGGAAGGCGTTTGCTCGATCTTTGTATATGACGCTGTAGCTAGAATAGGCGCGCTGGTGGTGATTTTCGTGAGCCTCGCCGTCCACTTTGGGAGGCTCCATGTAGCCCTCTGTGGCAGCTTCGCCCTGGAAGCAGTGGGATGCACAGAATGGATGCGCTGAGATAGCGGGCTCGGTCGGCACAGGAGTGTTGCGGTACAGCCCTTCGCCCTCCTTAGGCCACAGGCGATGGGATACCTTTTCTTCTCCCGACGCCCCAACATCGATGGCACACCGCAATTCATCGCACCACGTCTCGGTCCAAGGACGCAGCTCCTGGTATCCGGTTTCGAGCTGGTTGGCCACAGCCGCCGAGACCGGCATCATCGTATCTCTGCGGGCAACGTTAGAGGATAAAAGACGACAGGAGAGTATCAATCACAAAACATACTTGTAGAACCACGTCCCTCTCGTCACGACGGCAACGTCGTTGATGGGGGACCAGTACACGGGCTTCATCTGCAGTGTGTGCAAGCAGACCTTGTGCAATCTTGCCAGTCCGACCACGACATCCCGGTCCTCATCCTCGAGATCCGGAGCGGTGGTCTCTACGGGAATTGGCTGCTCTACCGGAATATCACCGTCCGCCTCGGTTACTACGTCATTAAGCTGCGATGATGACTCTGAAGGTGGCTCGTCACTATGTTGTTGCTGCTGCTGCTGCTGCTGCTGCTGTTCTGAGGGCGCAATCCGTGGTGCTTGTTCTGTACTCGGTACCCGCACGAACGGCTTGCCAGTGATGCCATGGTCGTCCGCAGCCACGAACCCAGCGGCCTTGCGCTGAACAGAGGCGCCGTCGGATGGCATGTCGGCCCTTCTTTCGCGGGCCAGCAAGGGGTGACGCACGGGGGCCTGACGACGAGGGCTTGGAGCGTCTCGAAGCTGGTGAGACTGGTTCATGACGGCCGTGACGTCCTTGACCACCTCGTCGACATCAAACAGCCGGTTCGTCTTCCTCACCAACGAGCAGAAGGCCGTGTCGAGTTCCGTCAGGGCGTCGGTAGCGAGATCCGGGCAGCAGGCGGCCAGCAGAGTCTCTGGGATTGCCGCCTCGGTCACTTCCGTCGTTGACTTGCGCGTCTGCTTCTTCTCGCTATGAAGACGCTTGTGCTTGGAGGCGAGCTTCCGGACGAGCAGGCCACGCTTCTCCAGATCAGACTTGACAGCGTCCGGCGCCGGCTCACGCCCGCTTCTGAGGTCGGCGTGCTGGACCCGGTGGCTCTCCGACGAGAGGCCGAGCCAGGCCTGCTGCAGCATGTCGTTGTCATCGTGGGAGAAGGGGCGCAGCGGCGCCTTGGAGGGCTTGGAGTCGGCGCCGCTGGCGGACGCGCTGCCGGACAGCGGGTCGTCGATGGGATAGATGGCCGTGTAGAAGAACTGGGCGGTGACGGCGGGCACTCCGTCTTCCTTGTCCGCGTCCGGATCCGCGTCAGGCGCCGGTCGAAGGCGACAAGCAGGGCCTAGCGAGTGCTCCATGGAAGCGCAGACGCGGAGACATCTAGAGGGGGTTTTGGTATCTTTGGTTGGAGATCTGTTCGATTCCGGGTTTCGCGATGTCTATTGGAGGAGGCGTGTTACAAGGGAAGACGGGAGCGGTCGGCAGTCGCCATGGGGGCCCTCGTCAGCAGTGCCATAGGGAGAGGCTGATGCTAGGGCATGGGGCAATAATACCAGCAATAGCAACAGCAACAGCAAGAGGCGTCGGTCCACAAGCAGTTGAAGGCGGATTGCAATCCTAGCGCGACGAAGATGGAAGCACATGGGCCCAAGGGAGCTGGGCGAGTGGCTGCTATGACGTGGCTGACTATGTTGCTTATGCAGGCAGGCTGGCGGTGGTTACCTAACCTAGGCACGGCAGGCATTACAGTGCTGTCTGGTGCCTTATCAAGGTAGTGTGCCAGCAGCGCAGTGACCTGTGTTGCCTGACGCGGTGCAGGTTTGTAGGTGGATAGAGCGGCATCACTGCAGTAAAGTGAAACTGGACAATTTAATGGTCATATACGAGGTCCTACTGTGTTATTTTTTACCGAGTATTTATCGTAGCATCCTCAGCAGCTCTCACAATCTGGAACCAGCTTCACCTTCAGCTTCATCCGAGGTTCCAAGCCAGAGGTGCATGCCATCAGGTGCCGCGTCCCCGCTTATGTCATTCCGATCGGCGCTAAGCCTTTCGGGATCTCGTCCGATGGTCCAGGCGCTGCAACTGTCTTGTGACACCTGAGCAGCTGCTGCATGATAAGCAGGGGCTCGTCTCTCCGTCACTCGCTACCTTGCCTTACCTGATTATCCGGGGCGCAGCTGCGGCTCCATTTCCATCTCGTCTCTCTATCTTCGTCTCATCTCCATCTTCATCTCCATCCATTCCTCCTTTGCCCTCCTTTCTCTATTCTTCTCATCTACAACATCAATCATCGGCCATCACCTTCTGACCAGCTCAACACTCTTTCTCAACAAAAGGGACACTGAATCGCCTCCAGCCGCGTGTCGCCCACGATGGCCGTCTCACGGGGCACCATTCCCTTTCTCGTGGCCATGATGCTGCTGACGGGCGTCTGCAACACATTGGTCACCAAATACCAGGTGCGTTCTGCAGGATCTGGAGGGATTGCGATGGAACGCTTTTGCGCGGCACCGACTGACTGATGATTCGTGCAGGACAAGCAATGTGTTCGCAACTGCGAGGATGAGAATCCCGCCCACCGCGTCTACTTCAACCAGCCCGTGCTGCAGACGGCCCAGATGTTCGTCGGCGAGATGGGCTGCTGGCTCGTCGTCGGCATTTCCGCAGCGTATCGCCGCATTGCAGCCAGGCGATCGCCCGCAGAGCGCGGCTACCGAGCCATCAACTCCAGCCGGGCAGACGACGACGACGAAGACGACACGCTCGACGACGGCCCGCCATCCGTCCTGCGAGGCTGCCGAATCCTGCTGCTGGCCCTGCCTGCCATCTGCGACATCTGCGGCACCACCCTGATGAACATCGGCCTGCTCCTCGTCGCGGCGTCCATCTACCAGATGACCAGAGGCGCACTAGTCCTGTTCGTGGGTCTGTTTAGCGTCGTCTTTTTGCGGAGGACGCTGCATCTATTCCAGTGGATCTCGCTAGTCGGCGTGGTTCTTGGTGTGGCCGTTGTTGGACTCGCGGGCGCCATCTGGCCGGACGTCAAGGCCAACCTCGTCTCCAGAGGCCTGTCTGCCATTACCGACTCCCCCGATGGTCTCTCCGACGTTGCCAAGGCCATCATTGGCGTCGTCTTGATTGCCGGGGCACAGATCTTCACCGCTACCCAGTTTGTCCTGGAGGAGTGGATGCTCGAAAACTCGCCCATTGACCCCATCCAGGTGGTCGGCTGGGAGGGCCTCTTTGGCTTCGTCGCGACGGTCGTCGTCATGGTTGTCCTGCACTTGGCCATTGGCCGGACAGAGGCCGGTCGGTATGGCTACTTTGACGCCGCCGAAGGACTCCGTCAAATGTGGCACGAGAAGGCGCTGCTTGTGTCGAGCGTCATCATCATGATTAGCATTGGGTAAGTCGGGTTGCTGTCCCAGGGCCTAGTGAATGAGACGAAACAAGACAAAAGAGCTAACACCGTCAATAGCGGCTTCAACTTCTTTGGGCTCTCCGTCACCCGCACCGTCAGTGCCACCTCTCGCTCCACCATTGACACGTGCAGGACGCTCTTTATCTGGGTCGTGTCTCTCGGCCTCGGATGGGAGTCCTTCAAGTGGCTGCAGATTGTCGGCTTCGCCCTGCTGGTGTATTCCACCTTTTTGTTCAACGGCATCGTCCAGCCGCCCTTTGAGTTTCTGCGCGTCGAGGAAGAAACGGAGGAGCTTCTGCCCGAGGAGCCCATTGAGCATCTGTAGACTGGCTTGCGTTCTGCTGTCCGGCGGGTTCCGCCTATATTGTCGCATCTGAAGTGGATATTCGCACAATTGCATGTGGTTTCTGGCGTACCGGTGATGCTTGGGTGATTGGAATCAGGACAGTTTTCATTGGCAATGTACAACATGGTTTTGATCATTGCAGTTTAATCATGTGAGAAGCAAGCATTGAGTGACTCGGGTTAGTAGATACTAGGTATTGCGGTTAATTGATACCATGGTCTCGCCTCTAAAGCCCAGTGATGCTGTGTTGCCTAGACCAAGGTACATGATGGCTGAAGAACGCCTGTAGAAGCCAAAGGAAGAGAAAGCCAAAGAAAATGCAGAATCTTGGAAAGAGGAAGCCCTTGCTATGTATGCAAAATCAGGCCGACCAAAAACGAGACGCGTAAAACAAACCCTCAAGAAAACAACATGCTCAGCGAATCAAAAACCAGTGCCAATAAAAGAAGGAAAAAGCCAAACAGTCAATGCAGAAGTCAATGCAAAAGAGAGGTCCAAGTCCAGGTAGGCGTCAAAGTCCAGGAACCACCAACAAGACGGAACATCAAGCAACGTTGCACAGCAGCTCGGCCTCGAGGATAAACTTGCCCTCCTTGTACTTCTCCGACGCCTCAAAGGCCTTGTCGTACTTCCAGCCGACCGTCTCCTTGCACTGGTGGCATGTGATGTCGCGCACAATGTGGCGGCCCGTGGTCATGTTGCGCTCATTGGGGTCGCCGGTGTCGATGTTGACGACGCGGTGGAAGAGGTACGCCTTGCCGTGCTGGCCGCGGAAGTTCTGCTCTTTTTGTGTTAATTTACGAAAGTACGCTCCAGACGTAGTAGTGAAAGGCATCGTAGAAGAATAAGGGGGATGCGCACCCTGGAGATTATGTCCTCGTGGTTGGCGAGATGCGCCTTGCACGTCTTGCAGCCGTAGATCTTGTTGCTGGTGAGATATGTGTTGTACGCCAGGCCCATTGCTGCGGATGTCCAGTCGCGATGCCCTCGCTTGCTCTTGTCTTTCCTTTCCCTTTTTCTATCTCCGTATTGAATATTCCTTTTGCTTCTTGATCCTTTAAACACAACTTCACCGACTGTTCCGGTTTCAGTGACGCTTTCAAATGCTGGCGGGAACGTCGGACTCAGATGTCACCAGTACGTCGTTCGTTGGAACCCTTTCCGCTGTGGCTCCAGATAAAGACAGGGAAGACGGCGGGGGTTGGTGCTGTTTAAATCCGCTAGAGATAAGTGACGAGACAGCTGATGAGTGGGTGCCTGGGGAGGTGAGAGAGGGGAGGAGCTGCTGCCTGCTGGAATCGGTTGACAAAATATCTTTGCAAGCGAAGTTGTGCTGCTGTAACTGAAAGTGAGGGAGGAAACGATGCAAGTAATGAGTGAGAGAGAAGTGAGGCAAGTGAGCGATTGCAGTGGTTGAGAGTGAGAGTGACGGACGGGAGTCTGAGGGAATGCAGTCACCGGATCAAGAAGGAGGACGGGAGCGGCCGAGCTTTTCCCGGGCCGTATGAATTATGGCGGTGCTGATTTGCTTGTGCTTGTCTGAGTGCGCAGTCTCTTGGCTGTAAGTTGCGGGTTGTTGCAAGATGAGAGTCACAACGTGAGACGAGTAGAAATCATTTGCTTTCGTTGCCTTGAGAGTTATATCTAGGGCAAAGTGTCATTCATGCACACATTCATTGCGTAATCATGCTCGCCTGCCGTCATCTGCTGAGGAGTCGAGACGCGGGCCTTGGCCGTTTTTGGTGCTGTGGCTGGACTGGCACATGCTTTTGACTGGCGCTGCTTGCACCCACACACGAGATGCCGCATTTGTTGTTAGACGAACATCCGATGAGACATGGAATAGATGGAAATGCTTGAAATGGCGAATATTGTTGATTTGCCAATATTTCCCCCATCTTGTCAGTCCTCCGGTCTCATGATAGTAGGTATAGAAATGAGATACAAGTACCAACACCCTCCAAACACCACCACAACTCACAAGGTATCGTCCGTCAACCATCATGAGTAGCCCTTTGCCAGAGACCAGAAGCTGTCCATCTTCGCCCGCGCCAGCACCTCCCGCGCCTCTGCGTCCGTCTCGCATATCTTGCTGCCCCATTTCTTGAACGCCCTCGCCTTCTCCTCTCCCTCGAATATCAGCTTGCACTCGTTCGTCGACATGTCCTTGAGCTCCCCGTTGGCGTCCTCGGGCGACAGCCAGTCTCGCCCCGCTGCGCTGTTCTTCTCCGGCTCCCTCGCTTGCACGTTTTCCGTCCAGTTGATGCGGTTCAGCATCAGCTTCTTGTACTTCTTGATGCTCCACTGCCCGCCTTCCACAATCACCAGGCTGAACTTGGGATGCATGATGCACGTTCCCGTGAGCGCCAGCTGGTCGGCGTTGCGCCAGATCTTGTACCGGTGCTGGCCGTTGGCAAGGCTCGTAATCTTGAAGACGAGGACGTGGATGCCCTTTTCGGCGTCCTTTTGCTGATTCGTGGCCACCTTCTCGTGCTTTTGCTCTTTGGTCAGCTTCCGCGCCTCGTTGGCTTCGATGTGATGCTCGTATCGCTCGGCAATCTCGCGGTTGACTCGCGCCTCGACGGCTGTGGGATCCTTGACGGCAGCTGTGACACCACGAATTAGCATGCATACAAAAAATACAAGATGATCGTAACATACCATCGCCCAGCACTCGCATGAGGTTCCCCTTCTTCACCTTGGGCGGCGGCGCGGGCACCAACCCCAGTCGTATCTTTGCCTGCATCTCCTTGAGCTCTGCCATTCTCCGCTGGCGGCGTATCTTTGCCTGCTCCTTCGACGTCAGATACATTGGCTTTGCCGGCACCGGGCGTCGTTCCTGCGGGGGCTCGAGCGCCACCGGATGCTGGATGTATTCGGTCACGATGCTGTCGGGGGTCGTAATCTTGAGCTTCGAGGGGTCTTCGATAACGTCGTATGATGACCCGTCCACGAGTCCTTCATCCCACCACTCCAAAGCCGGAGGAGCATCGACAACAAAGTTCTTCTCCACATCCAGATCCTCGTCAATGCCTGCTCTCCGGGTCTGCTCCGCAATGCGCCGTTTCATGGCCTCGAGGGCCGCCTGCCGACGCAAGGCATTTCCCTGCTGTATGTATTTGCCCTTTTGGTTGAACGCCAGCTGTCGAGGCATCCGCTGCGTCCCCGTCGGCTCTTGGGCGGCGGCGTTTTCGTCAAAGTAAGGGTTCGACCCATCTCTCATTTGCTTCCCGTGCGCATCCTGTGAGGTGCCCCTGTCGAGTCCATTCGCGCGCGACGGAGAGCCTCGCGACGAGCGAGACTGGCCGCCGGTCGAGTCCGACTTGCCGGCCGGCTTCCAGGAGCCCAGGTCCTCCAGGGCGGGATGCAGCCCGACGTTGAGTCCTCCCTTTGCCTTGCTCGTGCCGATGGCGGCGGCCACGCGAGCCTTGAGCGCAGCCATCCGGTCGGCGGCCGAGTCCGGCTTCTGTATCCGCGACGAGCCATCGTGGCGAGGGCTGAGGCCGCCCGGCGACTGCTGCTGATGGCTCATGACGCGCGGCGGTAGCTTGCTTCGATCCGTGGCAGGACTATCCACCTATGCGTGCATGGGCGATGACAGGGTGAATGTGTAGGAGAAAAAGCCTTTCTTTGAGCTCGTTCGGTGTCCGATTCGTTTCTTCCGTTTCGTTTTTCCGTTTTCCGCGCTTCGGTGACGTGGGTGCAGAGGTGAGCTCTTCTTCTTCTTCTTCTTCTTCAGCAGCACCTTGAGGGCTGATGGTGCTCAGACTCTCTCAGATCCGGCTCAGATTTCGCAGCCTCGTTGGGGAAGTTGATTGGATGCGGTAGAGCAAAGAAACAAGTGCTGCAAGTGGATGGCAGTCACGAACAAGAGAGTAGCAGTTTCCAGTCTTCAACTTCTATCTCTGCTTCTTGTTCCTTTTCTTCTCTCCTCGTCATCAATCCGATCACTATCGTCAGCCTGGTTTGCAGCTCCAGTTACAGTCAATCGCTGTGTGGGGACAACCTGCCATGCCGCCCACCGGCAGCAAGCTAAAAATTCTGCCATGGTCCACCGCCAAAAAATTCTAGTGGCGCCAGCAGCTCTCGCCAACGCCCGCCGCTTCGCTGCAAAACACTGGCATGGCCGCTCGACGACGAGGCTCGCCAGGATCGATCAATTGCCCGTCCCCGATCCCGAATCCGCCATGAACATCGCGCAGCCGGTCGCCTCCGAGGTGGAGAGCGTCGAGTTTACCTTCCTCTCCGCCAAGGAGATCCAGGCCATCTCCGTCAAGCGCATCGAGAACGAGAGCACGTTCGACAACCTGCTCAACCCGGTGCCCGGCGGTCTGTACGATCCGGCTCTGGGATCATGGGGCGACGCGCCGTAAGTATTTGTTTTGCCCTGGCTGGCCGGCCTGTCTTTGCCTCTCTGTCTATGGGCTCGGAAATGGCGGCATTGGCATGGCTTACCAGGCTTCTAACCGTCTTTGCTAGATGCGCTACCTGCAACCTGAACCAGAACAACTGCCCGGGACATCCAGGCCACATCCAGCTGCCGGTCCCCGTATATCACCCAGTGTTCCTTGACCAGGCCTACCGGTTACTCCGAGCGACGTGTGTCTACTGCAAGGGCTTCCGCCTGCCGCCCAAGGACTTACACAAATACACCTGTCAGCTGCGCCTCCTGCACCATGGCCTGATACACGAAGCACACATGGTGGCCACCATTGGCGAGAACGATCTGGCCGTCGAGATCCGAGAGGCCATTGGCGAAGGAGACAGCGAGGCTGAGGAGGACAACTCTGGCTCCGACGGCGTGACTCGGCAGCGAGAAAAGTACGTCCGCCAATGCCTCCAGGGCATCAAGATGAAGAGGGGCGAGGCCAAGAAGGGCAAGCATGAGGGCGCCACCGAGATGCGCCGCGAAATCATCAAGGAGTTCCTCGCCGAGATCATCAAGAAGCGCGAGTGCTCCAGCTGTGGAGGCATTTCCCCGACCTATCGAAAGGATCGATTTGTCAAGGTCTTCGAAAAGGCCCTCTCGGCAAAGGAAAAGGCAAAGATGGCGCAGAAGGCTCTCAAGTTCGGCGACGCCATGACCCGGGTACACCACCACCGCAAAGCGACGACGAAGAAGCCCAACGGGCACGCCATCCAGACCAATGGCGCCGACGATTCGGAGGCTCAGGACATCGAGATGGGAGACGCAGACCAGTATGACGACGACGACGATATTCCCGAAGAGGGCGCCCAGAGATACATCAGCTCCATGGAAGTGCGCGCGAGATTGGATGAGCTGTTCAGGAAAGAGCAAGATCTCCTCTCGCTCGTATACAATGCCAAACCTCCCACCCAGAGCTCGCAGAAAGTCACTCCCGACATGTTCTTCATCACAGTCGTCCTGGTGCCGCCGAACCGCTTCCGACCAGAGGCCCGCACGGGAGACTCGCAAATCTCAGAAGCCCAGCAGAACGCCCTCTACAAGAACATCCTCGGGTGCTGCTCAAAGATTGCCCGTGTCTACAAGGGCCTGGAGGACAAGACCTCCGACATGGCGACCATGCATCAGGCATGGACGGAGCTTCAGGACGCAGTCAATTCGCTGATTGACAAGAACAAGAACCCTGTTCAGGGCGCCGCCGCGGCGCGAACTGAAGACGGAATCAAGCAGTTGCTCGAGAAGAAGGAAGGTCTGTTCCGTAAGAACATGATGGGAAAGCGTGTCAACTACGCCGCGCGAAGTGTCATCTCTCCTGATCCCAACATCGAGACCAACGAAATTGGTGTTCCTCCGGTGTTTGCCAAGAAGTTGACCTATCCCGAGCCTGTCACGAGTCACAACTTCAAGGATATGCAGCAGGCGGTCATTAACGGCGTCGACAAGTGGCCGGGAGCATTTGCCATCGAGAACGAAAACGGACAGATTGTCAACCTCCGCAACAAGTCCGTGGACGACCGCATCTCCCTTGCGAACCAGCTGCTGGCGCCGACCAACAGCAACTCGGCGCGCACGAGGAACAAGAAGGTCCACCGGCACCTCACCAACGGCGACGTCGTCCTGATGAACCGCCAGCCCACGCTGCACAAGCCGTCCATCATGGGCCACCGCGTCCGCGTCCTGCCCGGCGAGAAGACGATCCGAATGCACTACGCCAACTGCAACACGTACAACGCCGACTTTGACGGCGACGAGATGAACATGCACTTCCCGCAGAACGAGGTCGCCCGTGTCGAGGCCCTGCAGATCGCCGACACCGACCACCAGTACCTGTCGGGCACCGCCGGCAAGCCGCTGCGAGGTCTGATCCAGGATCACATCTCCGTGTCCGTGGCCCTCTGCAGCCGAGACACCTTCTTCAACCGCAGCGACTACCAGCAGCTCATCTACAGCGCCCTCCGCCCCGAGAGCGGCCACATCCTCGGCGAGCGCATCCAGCTGGCGCCGCCGGCCATCATCAAGCCGGTGCCCAGGTGGACGGGGAAGCAGGTCATCAGCACAATCCTGGCCAACATGAGGCCGCCCAACTGCGGAGGGCTGACCATGGCCGAGAACGCCCAGCTCAAGGCCGAGCAATGGGGCAAGGGATCGGAGGAGGGTGTCGTGCTGATACAAGACGGCGAGTTCATAACAGGAATCCTCGACAAGTCCCAGATCGGACCCAGCTCAAGCGGTATGATCCACGCCGTGCACGAGATTTACGGACCCGCCATCGCCGGCAAGCTGCTCAGTGCCCTGGGTCGGCTGCTCACAAGATACCTCGGCATGCGAGCCTTTTCCTGCGGAATGGACGACCTGAGGCTGACGGCGGAGGGAGAGGCTGCGCGACGGCGAGAGCTCCTCGCGGCCGACAAGCTGGGACTCAAGATTGCTTCGAGCTACGTCTCGCTGGAGAACCAAGAGAATGCCCAGAACCCACTCCTGCTGGAGCGCCTGGAAGAGGTCATGCGTGACGACAGCAAGCAGGAGGGCCTCGATCTGCTGATGAACCAGGGCTCAAAGGACATTACGGACGCGGTGCAAAAGGCCCTCATCCCCAACGGCCTCGCCAAGAACTTTCCCAAGAACCAGATGCAGGTCATGACCACTTCCGGTGCCAAGGGATCTCGTGTCAACGCGTCCCTCATCTCTTGCAACCTGGGACAGCAGGTCCTGGAGGGTAGGCGTGTGCCGGTGATGGTGAGCGGAAAGACGCTGCCCAGCTTCAAGCCGTTCGACACCAACATTCGCGCGGGCGGCTACATTGTGAACCGATTCTTGACGGGCATCCGGCCACAGGAGTACTACTTCCATCACATGGCCGGACGTGAGGGTCTGATTGACACGGCCGTCAAGACATCCCGTTCAGGTTACCTGCAGCGCTGCATCATCAAGGGCATGGAGGGTCTGACGGTCAACTACGACACATCCGTGCGGGATGCGGACGGCTCGCTGATCCAGTTCCTGTACGGCGAAGACGGACTGGACGTGACGAAGCAAAACTACCTCAAGGACTTCCGCTTCATCCTGCAGAACGTCACCTCGGAGGCGGCGCAGCTCAAGTACGACCCCAAGGTCGGCGAGCGCCTGGGCAGCAACCGCCAGGCGTTCCAAAAGTACATGAAGAGCGCCGTCCGCCACGCCAAGGCCGGCGACCGGAAAGCAAAGGATCCCCTGACGGCCAGCTTCGATCCGGCCACCAACGCCTTTGCCACCTCCGAGACGTTCTACGAGGCCATGACGGACTACATCCGGGAGAACCCCGACGGGCTCGTGCGGGAAAAGAACAGCCAGGACAAGGCGCCTCTGCAGAAGGTGACACTGAACAAGAAGAACGCGGAGATGCTCTTCGCCATGAAGTACCTCCGGTCGCTGGTCGAGCCTGGGGAGGCCGTCGGCATCGTCGCCGGCCAATCCGTCGGCGAGCCGTCGACGCAGATGACGCTCAACACCTTCCATTTGGCCGGCCACTCGGCGAAGAACGTGACGCTGGGTATCCCCCGTCTGCGAGAAATCCTGATGACGGCCAGTCGAACCATCTCCACGCCCGCAATGACGCTGTATCCCAACCCGGAGCTCTCGGAGCGCGACACCGAAATCTTTGCAAAGTCCATCAGCGTGCTGCGCTTGAGCCAGGTGCTGGACGGCATCGTGGTGGAGGAGCTGGTGGGCAAGGGCAAGCTGCGCGGCCTCGCCAAGATCTACAAGATCAAGCTCAAGTTCTTCCCCGGCGCGGAGTACTCTTCGACCTATGCGGTCACCGTCTCGGACATTATGACGACGGTGGAGAAGAAGCTGCTGCGCAACATCCTGGCCATTCTCAAGCGAGAGGTCAAGAAGCGCCAGAGCCAGTCGACGACGGCGACTCCCGAGGTCGGCGTCAAGGCGGGCGTTGTCGAGACGGCCAGGCCGGAGGGAGCGGCGGAGGGTGGCCGGGGCGACGACGACGATGATGCCGACGAGGATGACGACGACGACGCGACTGGCGCCAAGAACCGAGCGAACCGGAGCGAGGCTGTTTCCTACGGGCCCAACGACGAGGACGACGATGCGATCCAGAAGGACCTGTCCAAGGGGGCAGACTACGATGTGTCTGATGATGACGACGACGAAGACGCAGCCCCATCAACACGAAAGAAGGAGAGAGACGATGAGGAGGAGGATAACGAAGACGATGATGACGATAACAACAAGACCCCCCAGTCATGGTCCGCCAAGCTGCGGACGGAGCGGGTGCTCAACGCGTACGCCGAGGTGACGGACTTCCAATGCGACGACCGGGGCGGCGAGTGGTGCAACGTGACGCTCGAGTTCGACGTCAACATCCCCAAGGTGCTGATGCTCAACATTGTCGAGGACGCGGTGCGGCAGACGGTGGTGCAGCAGGTGGCGGGCGTGGAGTCGTGCCTGGTGGCGCAGGAGAAGGGCAAGACGGTCATCAACACGACGGGCGTGAACCTGCGGGCGATGCAGCGCTACAGCGACTTCATCGACCCGCACCGCATCCAGACCAACGACATCGCGGCGGTGCTCGACGTGTACGGCGTCGAGGCCTGCCGCGGCAACATTGTCCAGGAGCTGTCGGGCGTCTTTGGCGGCCACGGCATCAAGGTCGACAACCGCCACCTCAACCTCATCGCCGACCACATGACGCGCAACGGCGACTTCACGGCCTTTAGCCGCATGGGCCTGCGCGGCAACGTCAGCCCCTTTACCAAGATGAGCTTCGAGACGACGCTCGGCTTCCTCAAGGACGCCCTCATGGACGGCGACTGGGACGACCTGACGACGCCCAGCAGCAGGCTCGTCATGGGCAAGCTGGGCAGGGTCGGCACCGGCGGCTTTGATGTCTTGACGCAGCTGCCGACGTATTACGTGAATGCGCTGGCGTAGAGTTGAGGGAGAGGGGGGGAGACAGAGGGGGGATGTTGTCGCATCGAATTGCTGATCACTGTATTTAATCATGGAGAATGTAGACTAGGCCTAGGATTTTTGAAACAAAAAGCAATTGTACTCTGTAGAAGTATCTACTTTGGGGGTGTGATGCGCAAACGATTTCGTGGTTGAATTCATGTCTTGATGATAGAACCAGTCAGATAGGCCGGAATGGCAGTCAAGGAACTTATAGAAGTACAATCGACATGACGCTTCATGGCTCTTGTCGTGCATCTCGCTGAGGAAAGTCCCGAGCGACAATCTCGAGACGTTTGACGGCAAGGCGACGCGTGCGTTGGCGCTGGCAATGGAGTCACTCCCAAGTTGAAGAATGTTGTCACTACGCGGGTGCATAAGACGCGTCTTTTTGGGTGTTGCTGCCTAATCTCGGCAAACGCAATGACGCGATTCTACAGTCACTGGAAACGAAAGAGCATGGCAACAAAGACATCACAAGGCAAGGTGTGCGCGTTTAAGATAGTTTGTGAAAACTAGAGGCTGTGAGCCTCGTTTCGCATTGATGCAGTGCGTTTATTCCCTAACGGCACTGGTAATATACATTCCGAACCATAATGGGGAATAGTAAAGCAGATAAAAACATCTCATTTGTGAACGCCTTGATTATCCCTTTGTGACCCCGAAAACACTCATTGTGATGAAAAAAAAGCAGAAAGTCATGACCCTTCAACGTCCGTTGTATCCGTCCCAGAGTTGGTTTAAAAAGTCATCGCTGGGCTTGCTTTAGTTGCGCTCACCGCGGAGGCGGCGGGCGAGCTGGATGTCCTTGGACTGGATGGTGACACGCTTGGCGTGGATGGCGCACAGGTTGGTGTCCTCGAAGAGGGAGACGAGGTAGGACTCGACAGACTCCTGGAGGGCACCGATGGCGGAAGACTGGAAGCGGAGGTCGCTCTTGAAGTCCTGAGCGATTTCACGGACCTGTGATGACCACATGTTAGCGCGATGTTTTTCGACAGTAAGTCATGATGAGTTCGAGTGATGCTTACCAGACGCTGGAAGGGGAGCTTGCGGATCAGCAGCTCAGTCGACTTCTGGTATCGTCGAATCTCACGGAGAGCGACGGTACCGGGCTTGTAACGGTGAGGCTTCTTGACACCTCCGGTGGAGGGGGCGCTCTTGCGGGCAGCCTTGGAGGCGAGCTGCTTGCGGGGAGCCTTGCCACCAGTGGACTTGCGGGCGGTCTGCTTGGTGCGGGCCATTGTGATGGTTGATGTGTGATGATTGTTTGGTGTTGTTTGTATTGATGATGAAACTTGGTGGTTGTGGGGAAGAAAGGGAACCAGATGGGCGATGCAGAAAGGAGAAATTCCGGACTTGCGGGCGGGGGGCAGGAGCTTTAATACCTGAGCCTAGCGCCAGGCTGCGGTGGCGGCTGATCTGGGATTGCGCGGTGGACCGTGCGCTGCTTCCTGTTTCTCTTTTTTTTTCCTGGGCGCGTTTGGAGGGGGGGGAATCAGAAAATAATGGGCTGAGGAAAAAATGCGTGCGGGAGGCGGGCAGCAGGAGAGAGTGCTGTGCCGTAAGAAGAAAAAGGGAAAAATAGGGCGCTTTAGCGCTGTTCTGTCTCGCTTTTTTTTTGCTGGGCGGCCCCACCCAGTCGTCGTTCCTTCTTTGGAACGCTGGGATGATGGATCCACTTGCGTGATGCAAGGCGAAAGGGAAAGACTGCAGGAGGCTGCTCGTTCTGATTTTCTGATTGGTTGATTGGGCAGCTCCTTTTCGTTACGATCGCGGTTCAGGCTCGATTTGCGAAGCTGCGTGCGGTACATGCGGTCGGTACCTACTTTGTGCCTGAGCCGAGCCAACTGGAGGTGCTGCGTCTCGACTTACCCTGTATGCACGATGAGAGATGGATATTGCAAGCTCTTGTGGCTTGATGTGGCATTTGCGGGGAAATAAGTGTTCTTTTGGATGGAGTATTGTGGTGCATGTATTGAGATTGTGTGTCCAGTGCAGGGTTGTTGTCTTGTCTATATTGTTGGTGATGGGTTCATGCTCGTCAGTTCGTAGGCTTCATTTACGTAGAGCTGAATCGATCCACCAAGACCCAACCTTCAACAAGTCGACACATGCAAATCAACATACGTTCAATACAGAAGTCATGCGACATGGTAGAGTAGCAGAATCAATAACCCACAAGGACGCAGGAAGTCATTGGAACCACAACTGATCACAAAGATGTCTATATATCATGTCGACAAAGAAGCAATGGAGCAACACCACTACACCATCCTCACGTGGAATATTCTGTACAATATTGAAACCAGACTCCACATGAATGAGAGCTGCCCATATGCGAGATCTACGCCGATACAACGAAGGAGAGCATCACGAGTTCCTTTGCACCTGCACTACAAGCAAAGCAGCCAAGCCACCAGCGGCTCAACAGACAAAAAGAGTCACTGACATCATCAACCCAACCATTCCAGCTCGATACAGTTCACTTGCTCCGTATCACGGGCACCTCCCACAGACCGTCCCATGTGCACAATATGCACCAGACAAAACAAGTCTAGACTCGTCAAGAAACAATAAAATCAAACGCCGTGATTGGGACGTGTCGACCTTGTTTACCTTGCCTCCTTCCCTCCTTTCAAAGCCCCCCACCCGCAACCGCCAACCCGCGCCGGTACGTACCTCCAGCCGCGTCTCGTGTCTGATTATACCATTTTCTCCCTCCCTTCCTTTGTCCGCACTGAATCACTGCACCAAAACCCAAGAAAGAAAAATAAAAAATAGGAAACCAAGCGGCCCCACACCCCATTTTTTAGGCGCCTTTCCCTTTTTCTTTTCGCCCTCTATCCGAATCCGATCAGTGATCTGGGCCGCTGCTACTTAAGCTGGCGTGTTGCCACTCCTGGAACCTTCCTTCTCCCCTCTTTTATCTGTGACTTTGTCCGTTTATCAACATCTCCATCTGCATCTGGCGTTTACGCACCTCTCCTTCAACTCCCAACATCTTCACATCAACCCACATCAATCAACATGACTGGACGTAAGTGACTTTGATCCTCAGCCCTATCCATCTCCATCTCCATCTGCATCTGCATCGCCATCGTCAACACCATCATCCACTCTGGAGACGCGCTGCTGCATCGCCGCCTGCCGGCTCAGCTCGGCTCAGCTCAGCCTCATGCCTCGACGCGTCTACCAGCTTCCATCCACACTACACAAAAAGATTCAACAACAGTTGACTGACATCTCTCAATAGGCGGCAAGGGCGGTAAGGGTCTCGGCAAGGGTGGTGCCAAGCGTCACCGCAAGATTCTTCGTGACAACATCCAGGGCATTACCAAGCCCGCCATCCGACGTCTCGCTCGTCGTGGTGGTGTCAAGCGTATCTCTGCCAGTAAGCTTCCACACCACTACCCCAGTACATACACCAGAGTCTAACCATCTACCTTTCCAGTGATCTACGAGGAGACCCGTGGTGTCCTCAAGTCCTTCCTCGAGGGTGTCATCCGTGATGCCGTCACATACACCGAGCACGCCAAGCGCAAGACCGTCACATCACTAGACGTTGTCTACGCCCTGAAACGACAGGGCCGCACCCTGTACGGTTTCGGTGGTTAAGCGCTGTGCCACTGCGTCGCTTCGATATCATGTCATTGTTCGCGTGTTTGTTACGATTGGGCTTTCTTCAACTATGGGCGCGGGTCATTGCTTTTTGAGTGTTTTTGTACTGTACAACGTCTACGTACCGGGAAATGGGTGCCCTCCGAGAGGGGGATATTGAGACTTATTCAGTGGTGGCCTTGAAATACAGCATCACATTATACAAACAACATCTCTTGCCATGACTTGTGGACAGAAGCATCTCGACTGTGATTGGCACATACCTGTGTACCTCTGTAGGATGTAGACTATGACTCACCGCCTGGCGCGTAGGTAGATATATAGAGGGCCAGAGGCGGAGGCGAAGAGTTGTGTTGTTCCCGTGACGCGTGACGCGTCGATGTTTGAATCCAAACCGACAATGCCGAGTACGGAGCTTGTTGTGCGAACAGGCAGAAGGGACTCGCGTTCACGTACGAATGCTCGCAGATGATACCGAGGGCCATGACTCGCTGTCTGGTCCGGCATCACTGTCAACGACTTTGTGTTGGTGCAGCTCCTGGCTACGAGTCGTACCCTGCACCGGGATCATGCACATAATCGATGGGTTGCAGCCAGGTAGGGATGCAAGTGCTGTAGTATACCTACCAAGATCGAACTGGACCACCAGTGGCGAAACGGGGGCCAAGCGTGAAAAAGCAATGCTGGATCCAATATATGATGCCATGCTGCTGGACAGCACATCTCTGATGCCGTATCCGAGGTCCATGTAATGGTGACTGATATGTGGTGTTGCAATAGGCAGTGCATGTCAACGCCCAACAGACAAGCGCTATAGAATTCAATATTCCGGTGGAATGGGTCCAATATGACGCGGCAATGGACAACGCATCCGTCCCAAGGCCTGACACAAGCGCCATCTGAAAGTCAACCCAATACAACAGAGAATCCAAGTCTCATCATGTCCTGCACAAGGCCTCCAAGCCATGAGTCACAGGAAATCCACTCCCTCTGCCCAGCTGGTATCAATTTCCATTCGGGCACATACAGCAATAGAAGATTCACAGCACTTCGTTGGGCTGTCCTCGCATCGCCTGTCAGAATGAACCTCGCCGATGATGCAGAATGCCCAAGTTTGATTCAACCGTGTCATGTGGTCTGTCGCTTATGCGCTTCACTGGGCCCCAAGGCTCTCAAGGCTGCCTCTTCATCACGAGCCAAAAAATGATCCCAGCCAGTATTTGAAAAGTCGTCAGGGGGGGAAAGGGTTCAGCCGATGATAGGCGATTGGGTGCTGATGCTGTCAACCTGACTGACTTGCTCACTCACATCCAGGCAAAGAATAGGAGACGCAACAACGCATGGAAGGAGAAAAAGGATAGCTGTCCAATGGAGATGCAGTTTCGGGGGTTTTCCAACTCTTGGGAGCAGAATAGCACCTCTTTCCGTTTACTAGCCTGACGCCCCCTCCCCGGACTTGTCCTGGTTCTAGTATCCCTGCACAGCGGAAACCTGAGAAGAAAAATATGGGTATGTGAGTAAGTATGAAGCCCAACGACGCATGTGTCGGACGGCCAAGATGGACTCGATAGCGGCACAATACGCAGCTCAACCGGGGTTCGATACAATTCTCCGTGTAAAATTTTCATCTCGTTCATCCGATTCCTTCAGGTTGGTAAAAGGCACCAGAACACGACACCAGGGGGAACAGAGTGACAGGGAGGACGCACAGACGCACGTGCATATGCATGCAGTTGCAGTTGCAGCGCAGCAGCAGCGCAGAACTTGGTGCGTTAGGTAGGCACGGCACCGGCACAGCAACCTGCCGGTAGAAGAAGAAGAAGGAGAAGAGAAGAAAAATTAGAAGCCCACCCATGCTGCAGGCGCCAAGTTGTAAAACATGCCGCTGCCCGCTGCTGCGGCTTGTACCTACGGACCTGCCGATGCAGAGCGAAAAAATAACTAAAATGAATGGTTGAAGATGGATGAGACAAATAGATTCTAGAAGGATGGACAGGTCTCTGATAAAAAGTGATATATGATATCTATTCGGTGTTGTAGTTGTACATTGTACGAGTGCACGCGAGCCCTTGGGAGGCTGTGTTGTTCTTCCATGTCTTGCAATCCCGAAATAAATCCCCTCCACGTGGCAAAAGAGACCCAAAAAAAGTTACAAGATACTTGTACATACAATGCGACGAGTGGGAAAAAAAGGCCAAGCTTGGGAATTAAGGTCTAGACCGGATCTGCGTTTCGCGGCGGGAACAGACGATCCGAGCAGGTGGAGCGAGCGGTGCTTCCTGCCCCATGTGACAGCTTGAGGTCGAAGATGAGACGAGACGAGGCCGGACCTGAGGATCGGAGGGGGGAAACTGCAGAGGGAGGGACTTGCCGAGGTAAAGCATGAGCTCGAAGGAACGTTGATCTGAATCAGTTCAGGAAGGGCGCATGTTACCAAAAGAGGAGGATCAGAGGGGGGGCAAGAGGCAACGGGTAGGGCCTGAGCTGCGACATCGGTATCAGGCTGGGGTATAGCTCCGTAAACTGCTATCCCACCTACCTTGCCTTGATATTCAAGAGAGGCAGGAGGAAGAAAGAGATGAAGAGAAGAAGAATTGTAGGCAGATGCGCATGAACTGCACTGCACTGACACATCGCGGCCCCGATGGCATTCCATGGACCAGCGGCCTCGGTGGCCAACAACCTAAGGCAACAGCAAGTGGTAGCATCTGCTGCACCTCCCCCACGAGGAAACCAACCTTGCTCTAGGGAGTAGTACTATCCGGGCTGATATGCGATGCATGCAATAGATTCGAGTGCCGAGACGCGATGCATTCATCTGGCTAGCATGCTCCGTTGAAGCGGATTGATATCGTCTGCTCTGTCGTAAAATATTGGATATTGCATGCCGGATTTCGATATATTGTTTGTTATGGCACTTGGCCAACCAGAAGGTCCATTACAAGATCAGCTAGAACGTGGAGCAGGCTGCAGAACAATACCAGACACCAACGTACAGGTTCAGCTGGCCGGATCAATCAACACGGCACCCAGCCAGCTCAGCTCCTCAACATTCAGCAGTCCAATACATTACCAAGCAACTCAACGCCCAATCAGTCTTCGGATAGATCAGCCAAAAAGCTTGAATACCCAGCCCAAAGGCATAGATCCTCGCCGGACTGTTCGGTGGGAACCAATCGACTGCCGTTCCGCCGTGCGGCGAAAATCCAGTCTGTCACTGCTATTCCCGACATCCGTTGCCGTGCCCTGTAGCGGTCCCCCCCAAGGCAGACATTGATAATGCTATGGAATCTCACGGAGCATCATGGGCAGTCCAATCAAAAGACTGCGACGTCGTTGGTGCGAACCGGTCCGAGTCCGAAAAGAGGTAAGAGATAGCGAGCCATGAGACGAAGACAAGCCTGGGGACAACCAGTTCAAAGCGGCAAGCCATTCGGGGCCCGCGATTCCGGGGCAGCGAGTGACAGCCGAAGGGACCCAGACCAAGGCATTGCTGGGGATGCGCCCAGATTCCCGACCTGGGCCCGAGCTGGCCGGCTACGCAGATCACGAGGCTGTGGGAAAGGGTCCCCGTCGCTGGCTAGCCTCACTCCTCAATCCCAGGGGTTTGGTAACAAATGGTGTGGCTCTACTAGAAAAACGACGACGACGAGATCTGAGTCTTTTTTGCTTGGTCCGTTGCCGCTGTCGGCAGTGCAGTGCAGTAAGAATACGTACGCGTATTCGTACGTGGCATGTGCTTGGACGTGGGCCGACCTACCAGGTACCTACATAGTGCGTGACAGGATGTTAAAACACGCACACACGAAAATGTTCAACCATACGCACCTATCGGCGCCTTTTAACATGCTAGCGCATAACGGGATCTTGGGCAATCAAACATGCACACATGAATTGTTCAACCATACGCACATTTTGGTGCCTTCTTGATCATTGCAGCACTTTCCATCTGCCGCCGGCGCATCTCAGCCGCGCATGGGTTCGCATCAGTGCACTTCACTTCAGTTCAGTCTGGATGCGCTCGGCTGCAGTCATGTAAAGAACCGAAAGACAAGCCCACGTTCGAGATCCAGGTCCCCGTCCGGCCAAAGCAAGGGAAAAACACAGCACAGGCGCATCAGGACAGGCTTTCTGCCCCTGCTGCTGTTCCTCTCAATCAGCCCGAATGTCCGCAAAGCGGCACGTCGATCAGGCCGAGAACGAAATCTGGCTGCCGTCTGCCTCCCTCTCTCTCAGCTTTCGGTCTCCGATACACCCCTGCCGAGTCCTAGTGCCGGCATGCAGGAAGAGCCTGGACAAGCGTTACTACTACTAGAACTAGCACCTACTGTAAAGTAGCTGCAGCACGCACGATGCATGGAGACTGATAGACGAGAGCCAGATCGCGGGAGGTGTGGCTGAGTTTGCGCAGGGCTGACTGCTGATTGGCCCGCCGCCAGCCGGACGTCTCCGAGGCAGAAGCCAAGCTCGGCCTGCCCGACTCGGGAAATACAGGTACCTAGAAGCAAAGAGTGTCTCGAAGATGCACCAGCTTCTGCAGGCTGCAAATGCTTCTATCCTCTGCAGGAGACGTGAAAATTTTGCAACATGCTCCTTTTTGTTTTACCGATTCTGTCTTTTTGACGGTGCACCTGTTTGTTGCTCCAGTGGTACACACACTTCGTATCTGCCTGCAGCAGTAATACAACTTGAAGTTCAAAGAAAAAAAAGTGGAAGCGCTTGGGATCGGGTGTACAAGGTACTTGGCGCAAGGTGCAACGAGCCACGCATGCATTTGTCACGCAACCGGGCCACGGCCAAAGACAACAATCACCCGATTCCACATCAGTTCGATGGGATGAGCAAACAGGTGCACGTCTTGCCATTTTTTCCATGTTTGTTTCATTCTTAGTTAGACTTTTACAGGACCTGACAGATGATGAGAGAGTGCTAGACATTTCTCATCGAATATTAGGCATGATAGGAAGGATATTGAATTTATTAATGCAGACACGCCCCCATTAATAATCGTCTCATTAGTCTCAGCGAACCTCGCCCGTGCACACTCAGCAAGGGACGAGGACTGCTTTCAGTTGAGAAGCATCATGTGACTGACTGTCGCAGTCTTGGTTTGAGCCGTCTTTTTTTTTTTAGAACGCTCCATCTGAGTGCAGGTACCTCGAGTCCTTTGTACATGAAGGACCCGTCTTATGCGATCCGCTGAAAGGGGAAAAGCAGCAACAAGAGATATCCGTCTCTGGCGCTGCTTGCCTCGAGGACCTGTGGCTAGAGCCAATGAGAATCTGGAAGGCCCTGCTGTAGCAAGGATTTCATTTGATCGGGCCTTTAGACTGTGAAATACAGAGTTACAGCGTTCCTACAAGATGCTCCTATGCGAGTCTGATACGTTGGTTGATACGTGACATCCAGCTTGTTGTAGCTTGTTTTCCCCCACGACTTGTTGTTCCAAGACCTGCCAAGCTTACCTAGTAAATAGTTGCTCGCCTGGTATGAGTGCCTCGAAAAAGCCTTGTATCGCCGGGGAAACGTTCCATGCCTTATCGCCGCAGGAGAAAAGGGAAAATCCGTGAGAAGCCAGAGACGTCCCTTGTCAAACTCAAACAGGAAAATTCTAGAACGCCATCGTCCCCTGCTGTGTAAGTATGGCAAACCAACTCATCACTAATGCTGAACAGATTTCGCACCAAGGATGTATGGATGTCAACGTGGCTTGCACCAAGCCAAACGCATATCCTCGGCAAATGCTTTGTTGAGTGACAGACAGACACAGCCAAGGAGACGGGACAGGCTGAGAGGCGCGGAGAAAGCTAACCCCATATGGCAAATACGCCACAGGGACAAGCCACAGCACGTTTCTTCTCCGCGGCTGTGCACCAGGGATGCTTGCATACGCCTCAGTGTGGCTTGTGCCGGACGACGGACCGGTCGACTTGCCGAGCAGAGGCCGCGCGACGCCTTCAGTCACTCACAAGAGGGCGAAAAAAAATAGTACTAGCACCCGATGCCTGAACGATACGAGACGAGACGATACGATGCCATTCGATGCCATTCGATGCCACGCGGGTGCCAATGCAGCAGTGACTCCAGGACGAATTTTTAATTGGTCGACTTCCCCTTATCTCCGTCTTGCTCATCTGATTGACTTTTTCCATCACTTTTCGCCTGCTTACCTTATTACCACCTCCTGCCTGCGACTACCTGAGTACCAGGGAGGAGGTGGTAGGGCACGACTAACTGCACAGAATGACACTGAATGGATGACTGGTCGGCGGGGATGACGAGAGGCAGACAACACACACTCACAAACGCATCTAGACTGCTCCCGCTCTCCCGGGCACCTTCACGCTCGCCTGCCTGGAATCTGCTCGAAGTGCGCTCCGCTGCGCACAAAGGGTCACGATTGCAAAACGACATACTAGACGCAACTTGACGTTCATATCGTCACTGCTATCCAGCTGGTTCGTTATGCATGACAACTGACTGACGAGTTAGTCATACTCGCGCGCAGTTGTGCTGGACCTCGATTGTATCATAGATGGATGGCCAGGTTCCTGGGCTTGCAAAAGCCTGCGGACCGCATTGCCCTATCGGGCGCCGCTGATGCCAATTGATCAGCCAAACATGAGCTATTCATCATTCAATCACTGGATTGACCAACGCAGTTCCAAGGAATGCCAAATACTTTGGACGAGTACAACGGTACGAGTACCTCCCGTTCAGGTAGCCGCGGTGCGTGTGCAATGTGTCATCCACCGGTCCCCGGAGCCAAACGTCCAGCATCCGGATTACCAAACCTGCTCAACGCTACTGCGGCAGGTACATACGGTCCAGGTACATGTACCAGCACCCGTTCCTCCCTTAGTAGGTAGCAAGCCGCGGCTCCCCGGATGGTCCTGTCGGTACCAAGTCTCTCTCGCAGGGCCTGGGTCGAACCTGCTCTGAGAGAGGGAGACGGGAGTCAAAGGGCAGGAGGGGTCCTGGGGGTGTGCACGGGCTCCTTGCTCGCAGCCCGAATGATGGGCCTCTTCTTTCCTTTTTTCCCTCTGCTGCTAGTGTCTATTTTTCAAGAGTGGAGCCACCGTATTGGCGTCCATCGCACCCCCCCTTGGCACCCCGGTCTGACACGCCCCCTCCACTAGCACCGCCCACGCCCCTCCTTTGCCGATGTCTGCGTCGCTCTTGACGAAACCGGCCGACCCGGGGGACGTCTTGTTCGATATAAAAGAAAGTCGTTTCGCCACATCGCCGTTCAAAGATGGAAACTCGCAATACCCCATACAAACCTCCAACCTTCCTCAACCATGCTATCAGTGGACCAGAATCCTACACAATATCAACACTTTCAACAGCAGCAACAACAGCAAGACCAACAGCAACAGCAACAGCAACAGCACCAGCAGTTTAACGACTTCAACGACATTGACGGCAGCCACGACCAGAACCAACACAGCAGCAACCTGCTTCTAGACGACTTCGCCTTTGGCCAGGCCGACAACGACTTTGACTTCTCGCCATCGTCCTTTTCGTCCTCGGAGCTCTCCTCGGCCAACCTCGAGTATCTCAACGCCGCAATCGCCTCTGCCTTCCCGCCAGACTCGATGCGGCCCGACTCCTCCTGGGACGCCGCCGCTCGCTTCTCGACTCCTTCAAAGTTCGGACGTCTCCCTCATCAGCGCGAGTCCTCTCTGTCGTCGCTGGGCTCCACGGGGCCGGCGTCGCCCTTCAACTCGCACATCGCGAACCCTCACATCGCCGTCACGGACGCCAATGGTGACGGCTTCATGGACATGCATCCTCACGACATGTCCACCATGACCTCAGCCAGCCCCTACTACCACCACCTGGCCAAGACGATGCCGCCCTACTCAAATTTTCACCACCTCGACAACGGCTCCGTCAGCGACATGGCCTATCCCGTCTCCCTCCCGACGGGCAACCACCAGAAGCCGAGACAGGAGCGCAACCTCCTCCCCACCCCCGAGTTCGCCAACGGCTTGACAAGATCCCATCCTGCCTCCGTGGCAAGCTCAATAGCTGGCGACTCGCCGGCTACGCCCATCACCGGCGAGATGGACGTGATTGACAGGCGAAGGCAAGGTAGGCGACAACATCCCAACAAGGACAACCACAGCAACGACCGCCATCGTGATCACCACGACTCACCATACTGGCATGCAGATCAAGGCAACGGCCCCGTCCCCAAGCTCGACCGCACAATGACGGACGTCTACGGCGACGAGCTCTACAACCCAAACTTCACAATCACCTCGTCGCCCCAGCAGAGCCAGGTGACGACGGCCCCTAGCGACGTCTTCAACCAGCGCATCAGCGCCGCGAACAGCCAGCATCTCAGCACGATGCGCCAATCGCCCGCCTCGAGCATCTCTCGAGACATCTCTCCCTTCCGCCACGGGTCCCCACTTGCCCCTTCGCCACTGCACGACTGGGCTGCCTCCCAGGGCGCCATGGCTGTCAACTCTCAGCCGCGAATGGCCGCCCACCACGACCGCAATGGCCAGCACGACGCCCACTTCTTCCAGCAGCAGATGGCCAAGACAACCCAGCCCGGAACGCCCCAAACCATCTCGCCCAAGGATGCCGTGCTCGAGTTCAATGAGTCCGGCGAGGAGTCCAACATGCCCCTGTTCTCCCAGACTCCAATCAACTTTGGCATGGACCACATGGGCAGGATAGTGCCCGAGGGAGGCGCAAACGGTTCCGCTGCAGGAGCAGGAGCTCCCAACTACGGCCACGGCGATCACATGCACAACTTGCCACAGCACGCCCAGGTACAGATGCCGCAGCGATACCCGTTTATCCCTTACCCGCCAACCAGCCAGGAGGCATCCGCCTCGCATCTGAGCTCGGCAGACTCCAACTCGACCGGATCTGCGGCCTATAACACCCCGGCGCCCTCAAGCCGGCCAGCTGGCGCTAACGCGGATGGAGGCACGTACACATGCACATATCACGGCTGCACTCTACGCTTTGAGACGCCCGGCTTGCTGCAGAAGCACAAGCGCGAGGGTCATCGGCAGTCGCACGGGCTTGCAGGTGCTCGCCCGCACCACGAACACATGGGCATGACTTCGAGCCTCCTCAACAGCCAGGCCGGACCCCATCGCTGTGATCGCATCAACCCGAGCACGGGGAAGCCGTGCAATACCATCTTCTCGCGGCCGTACGACCTGACACGGCACGAGGACACGATTCACAACGCCAAAAAGCAAAAGGTGCACTGCAACCTGTGCACGGAGGAGAAGACGTTTAGTCGCGCCGATGCGCTGACGAGACACTATCGAGTCTGTCACCCAGACGTCGAGCTCCCCGGCAAGCACCGACGCCGCGGTGGGGCTTGAAACGGTGGGCGATGAACCGGCGGCACCAAGTTTCTGCGCATTTTGCATTCCCTCGCAAACACGCCCCAATTCCAGCGATAACCACCAAACGTTGGGCTGAACGTTTTCCTGCCATGACGTTCACCGTTTGTGATGGAGGGGGTGCGCTGGCGGGGGGAGACAGCATCAGAAAACGCCAAGCACAACGTCAACGACGGTGATGGCGCACGATTAGGCTTGGAAGGGCACGCAAATCGAAGATGGGCGATCCTGGCGCTGGGCCCCGGTTTCTGTGCGGGGGCCAATGGGAAGCTGCCAGTGGCTTCTCTGGCGTTCTCTGTCCCCTAGCTGGCGTGTCCCAGCGGCCGGCGAGTGGGGCTCAGGGTCCTCCTGCAGCTGCAGGGTCTTGGTTGGTGAGCCGGCGGCGCTGACGTCACGCGGCCTCACGCCACCTCCACCGCTGACATCACCCCCCGGCCGCCCGTGCCCTGATTTCCTGTCGACCTCGACGGGCCTGGCTTGCTCCATGACAGCAATGACGACAGCCCGCTGCGATGCTGTGCGTCCGATGATGCTGCCCGTCGCAGGTGGGATGAAACCACACCGCGATCGTCTCCCTCGCAACAGGCTCCGTCGCGCCAACCCTCGTGCTGGCTTCGAGATAAGGGGGGGCCCTCTCGCCAAGTTTACGCTCACGCCCCTCCTTGCTATGACCGTTTTCTGCCCTCAACGATGCTCCGCGATCACGATGAACACCCACAGTTGCAGCTCATGTTGCAATTGTCCGTTTCCTTTGTTTCGATGACCTGCCGCTTACACTTGTGCATCACTGGTTTTCATCATCGTTATCAACTGTACTACTTCCGGCTATTACTTCATTTGTTGCACATGGAAGCGGGGCCGCACTGGACGGCGGCATGGGTATTGGATTTCAGTTTTTCCCCTTTTCTTCTTTAGATCAACGAAGCAGCCTGCTTTTTCAGCATCATCGATTCGATTCTTTGATTTCCCTTTTTGGGGAAAGTGTATTACTATCAACAACGGTCCACCAGACTGGATTCTCTTTGCACGGGCCGTTGCATTGGACGTCAAGCAAGACTTGGTTTGGCAATCATGAGGGCATGGGCGCACACGCGGGCTGAGCAAGAGCGGGTTGCGAATGAAGAAGCCTTGTCATGATTACTTTGGTATTTCGTGTTATTCTGCCTGCGCGCAAAATCTTTGGATAGACAAAAAGAAACCTGTATACTAGTATACCAGCCTACCATGGCTGTAAATTGAAAGCCCTCACGAATTACTTGACCATTGATTCCTACAATGTAAAAGACCCTGTATGACACCTACTTAATACTCTGGCAATAGCAGCTTTCAAGGCCTGATATCTTGATATCCTCTGCCTGGTACGAGGGTACTTGAGCACGTTGTGAGGCTGAGCGCTAAGGTAGAGGCGCTTCTCCACACCCAGCCCTGTACCTACAGCAGCACATGCATGAATCACATCTGGCTACAATTAGAGTAGTGAGGCGTTCTGCATGTGATGGGATCAGTTCAATATATGTGACTTTGTGAGGTTTGGAATTTGCGAATCTGTAAGTTTGGATGTCTGTGCAGTCGGTCACTAATGTTGGGTGAAATCCTGGTTGGTGTGTGTGTTTGCCGTATGAATGGATGTGTTTTGACTGATTATTGTGTTCCTTTGACTATCAGTCATGGCAGGTACTGTGAGTCAAGCAAGCTTGGGTAAAGCATCTCGCATAAAAGGTGCAGCAATTCAAAATTCAGTAAAAGAGAAGAGATTCGGTAATGGGTTGGAAAGAAAGATTGTCGAGTTTTTGAAGTAGTATTAGTGAGTCAGTCAATTACTGCGCCGGAGGAGGCATGATTTATAGAGGGGTGTTTAGCTGCATTATGCAGGTCCTTGAATCTCACACCACCGCCACACCACAACTACAGTATCAGCAATGTTCCACCCAGACGTAAATGTAAGCAAAGGGCCAAAAGAGAAAAAGCACAAAAAAAAGAGGCAAAAACATACAACAGCCGGTGTTCGCTGGTGGTCACCCACCCAACTACTAATCTGCCGGTTAGTGGCTTATCTATGGGGGAGCGGACGGGACCCCGAGTTTTCCACTACCTATGGTCGTATGTGCTAGGATAAGGACGTGAATCGCCTTATCAAGGGCTTGCGCAGGGACGCTCTTCCACCGCACATGAGCTGTATAGTATCTGGTGCATCGGGGCTTTTGTTGCTTTCGCATGCATGTTATCGACGAATATTACTTTTGATCTATTCTTCTGCTGGAAGTTCTTTCGATGGGCTCCTTGAGTATCGTCGCGGTGACGTCGGTGTTGTCGCCGGCTTTGTCAGCAGCACCGCCAGCTATCAATGTTCTTCCTAACATCAAGCCCGGGCTGTCATAGAACTCACGTCATGGCTGTTATTCTACTTACATTTCATCGATTGACCTGGTCACTCTAGCTTAGAAATTTCTATACCTTTGTCTCCTCGAAATGGGTCAGTTTCTGTCCAACATTTCGACTCTATGGACCGTTCCGCCGCTGTTGAAGCTGCCCACCGAAATCCTCCTGCTGATAGCCTCCCAGCTCTCTTCATCTCCCGAATCCCTCGTCGCCCTGTCACTAACATGCAAAACCCTCTCCACGATCCTCGACAGGGACGCAGCGAACCTCTGTGAGGCTTCAAGGCGCCGTCTGCTGCTGTTGCTAGAAAGGGATCTTGGGGATGCCTTCTTTTACTGCTCATTCTGCTGCCGACTCCATTACTTCTCACAGCAATGGCATCCCAAACTCTTGGGCGCTCTCCGGCCTAGTAGCCACTGCTTTCTCTATCACGAAAAGAAGATGTTTCATCCGACTCCCGACGCTTACCAGTTTGTTTTGTACGCATCTTACCATCTAACATGTCTGAATATCATCAGACTAACACTACAACAGATACTACATCTACGGACGCCTCGTCATGAATCGTCACTTCTACGGCTATCCAAAAGGTCTCCCTCTGGAACGCCTCGAATGTTCCGCCCTGGTGCCTAGTTGGGACGGCGGACCATTGTGGCAGGAAGATCACTCCGCGAGGATCATCAATAATGAACTATTCATCTGTACCACGCATACAATCGCAGGCAGCGCGGCTACATTGCGAGATGCGATCGATGAGGGGCGGCACGGCGCCTGTATGCACACGGCCACGGATCCGGTTGACTTGTGCTATCCCCATCGAAACCGCATATACAGGATGCCCGAGTTCCTGGAGCCCGAGGGAGACAAGGCACACGGCTCGCCGCTGCCTTTTCGGGCCTGTCGAGATGTGCTAGGAGCTTGCACCGTGTGCTTGACCGACTACGTCACCACGATTGAGCGTGCTGAGGTGAACGAGATTACAATGCACGACTACGAGATGAGTTTCAGTAGTCCTGTATATGGACCCGGAGCATCAGCTCGATTGGGAGAGCAACTATCTGTCGGGCCGCCGGCCGACGGCTGGTCCATCACGATTACTGCGTACCACCAGCTGGGACGGTGTCGAGATCCGGAGGATTGGAAGTGGGTGACTCTTACGGAGACTCCAGTCGAGAGAGTCCTCTCCAAAGGCCCAGGTCAGCCACGGCGTGATATGGCCGTTTTCCCTCCTGGAGCGATACGGGAGAAATGGCACACCCCTTAATGTCATATTCATGAGAAGAGGATCGCCCGCCCTCGTCATAACATACAGGCTGCGACCTTTTCCATAACTTCACCAACCTGCGCGCAACAGCCTCGCTGCAGCTTGATGTCTTTCGTGTTATGCGAACACTGAAAGTGCTCTCTCAAGCAAGCAAGACGATGGCCTGGTACTTGATGTCCATATTGACTCGCAACCGCTTTCTTGCATGGCGGATGAGATACTCTGTGAAGGAGCTCGAATGTACGCCAAGACCCAACTCGCCAACTGGGCGTTCAGAAGGTGACCTCCTTAGGCGGGTGTAGTTGGTCAGCCAGCTCGACTTCGAGATGACGAGTCCTGTCGCTCACCGGTACCGAAACGGCCGACCTTGGTAAAGACGATAAACCAAGAGTACGAGTTTGCCTCGCCGTTCGACGACCCCAAATCGGCCCTCTGGCTTTGAACGCCACTGAACCTCTGAAAAGACCTCGACATTTTCAATTTTGAGGCTCGGGGGCATCCCTTGAACCCGTTATGCTGCCATCTGGACTTTGGCATCAATGTCGAAGCCACAGTGCTCGAGAGCTGTCGTCGTTGTCTAGCCGTCGGAGAAGCTACAGATCAACTCCTACCTGAGTCCTGGGAACTGTGAGCACAACCCAGATACTGAGTGGGATATACGCCTAATGGCTCAAACAAGCGCATCTTCAAAGCTCGGACCTTGTCGCTCTGGCGCTTGACCTTGGCCTTCGCTACTGGATCCAGGCTCCTCAGGGCCAACAGAAAACCATGTAACCAAGATCTCGAGACTTCTTCGATTAACTGCTCCCCCCTATTGCCTTACCCCCCCTCGTACAGGCTTGCTTAGAGGGAGTCCTGACGGCGCTTGAGGGTTTCCTTTCTCAGCATGAAGATGCGGACTCTTTGGCGATCGATTGGTGCACAATCTCCATTGGCTCTTCTGTCCGACAACGAAAACCCAAGAGCAGCTGGCCTCCGCCGTCGAGACTACCCAGAGCATCGCTGCACTCGTTACTCTGCAGGAAGGTCGGAAATGAGCATAGCCGACTACTGTCACAATCATATGTTCCCATATGCCTTGAGATTAGACATAATGGAACCCGCTGCCTTGCTCAGGCTCTGCATGGCTATGAATCAAGACAAGTTATGACCATGGCTTCGGCTGGACCAACATTATGAGAAGTCGGCTGCTTAGACTGGTTCTTCCAACGTTTCTTTTAGCAAGCCAAATGGAACTATGGGCAATGGAACTATCTGCTTAGGAGAGCTGAGCATGGTAGGCGTATCTCAGTTCTTGTCAAACCTGCCTTTCATTGCTCTCACACCCGAGTTTGTTGGGTCTCTGCTCAGCTTCATACAAATTGAAAAACGGCATTTGATACAGCTGTTGCTGACGAATGGCTTCATTGCTCCAGGCCACCAGGCTGAAGAAGTCATCTTGCTCCCAAAGGATCAAAGGACGGCGAACCCCTGAACAGGAACCCTGGAGTTAGGGTGATGATATGGTATGACTTAGAAGTGACTCACATCATCAAACTGCCCTGCGGTGCGACATTGATGGTCATGGGTATGTTGAGCGCAGCTGAACCCGGCGTATTCTCTCATACAGGTGCTGAATCATAAGGATACCTATCGATGGCAATCTCTGGAAGGCCTGCAGTGTGCCATAAATTGAAGCAAAAGGTACATTCAAAGTTGGTGCTTGTACGCGTATCTGGAGAGCCCCACGCCGACCAGCCGAAGCCAGCCGAAGAGCCGCTTTGACTCGTTGATGACTCTTTCGCTTGACTCATCACCAACTGCGATTCATGTCATTTCATGTCATTCATCTTGTTTCATTGTAGCACCCAGGTGAAGATGGAATGAAGCATCGCATCGAATGAGCCAAGGCTGTGTCACCGGCTGAAAATGACTACAGTAGATAGGTGATAGTAGTAGTACTAGTGGACAAGGCATGATGGATGGATACTCGGCCGAGATCGACACATCCTTTAGTCCCCAGCAGCTGTGGGGAAGATGTTCCATCTGTTGATCTGCATGACATCTTCTACAGGCCAGGCCATCCAATGGCAGCCGTCTGCCAACGTTAGCTTCCGTGTCTCCCCTGAGCCGATGCAACATGATATAAACCAATCTTGATCGCTCTCATCAAGCATCTTCCTTTGCTTCAACCAAGCAACCAAGCAACCTTCGATCCCTCTCCCAGAACACCAAACTGGACTCCATCACGACAACCTCCTCATCACCACTCATCCATCCGCCCACCATGGACTCATCACCCCCCATCACCCTCTACGACATCGCCCACAAGCCCCCCGTCACCAAGTCCTGCTTCTCGCCCAACCCGTGGAAGAGCCGCTTCGCGCTCAACTTCAAGGCCCTCCCCTACACCACCTCCTGGGTGCGCATGCCCGACATCCCCCAAGCCCGCAGCGACCTCGGCCTGCCCGCCTGCCGCAAGTTCGCCGACGGCACCGACTTCTACACCCTGCCCGTCATCAAGGACGACTGCACGGGCGCCGTCGTCGGCGACTCCTTTGACATCGCCGTCTACCTGCAGCGCACCTATCCCAATTCCGGCGGCGGCGACCTGTTCCCCGAGCAGACGCTCGACTTCACCTTTGACCCGGGCTACCCCCTCGCCGTGCCGCTGTCGGAGCGCGCCGACGGCGGGCATCCGGACTACTACCGCTTCAACACAACCGTCGACGCCGCCTTTACGTCTCACGTCCCGCTCATGGTGGGCCGCATGGCCTTTGACCCGGAGACGGAGGCGCAGACCAAGGCCGAGTTCGTCCGCCGCGCGGGCGTCAAGTCCTGGGACGACTTTGCCCTGACCAGCGAGGCGCGCGGGAAATTCATGCAGTCCTTCGAGGCGGCGCTAGGCGGTCTCGCCAAGCTCTATCGCAGAGACGCCAGTGGGCCGTTTCTGCTGGGCGAGCGGGCGAGTTATGCGGATTTCATCGTCGGTGCGTGGTTGAGGATGTCATCCATGTGTTTGCCTGAGAACGAGTGGGACGAGGTCAGGAGCTGGCATGACGGTGTTTTTGGGAAGCTGCATGACGGGCTGGAGGCGTATGCTGAGGTGAAATGAAGGAAGAAGGTCTTGGATATTGTTGGTTAATGACCGCATCAGCGAGCATTTTGTGTTTATCTAGCATGAGGCTGGCTTTTGGGGCTGAGCGATGGCGAACACTGCGGAAAGGAGTATGTGGTTGATAGTTGGCTATATGTAAATCATTAGATCATAACATGGCCGGTATTTTATAGAACGGGCATACATATTACACTTGTCAAATTCTCGACCTCATATCAACGGCTGACCAGACAGCGACCAGATGTGCTCGTTCTATTGCATACCAGGTTAGCCAGTTGGCACCCTTCAGGCAAAAGGGCATAGCCAATCTGATGGACGGACGAATTGGTGATCCAGTGATGGAAAGAGTGATGCTCTAGGACTAATAGATATACTGAGGTGAATGCGTTCTGATCATCATGGAGGATATATAGAGGCAAGTTTGAGTCGAAACTGTGAAGATGTAGAGGAGACTCTGAAGAGACTGTGGAGAAATTGTGACGATGATCATATCGGGAAGTTGATGGTTGGCACCTGCCTTGCTCATCTACAGCATCTGCTACACGTGACCTTACATCGCCTCTCACCTGGTCACATCGCCTATCCTTCACAATCCTTCACAAACGACAGATGAAGACGACATCTACCTTGGAATATCAACTGGATATCACGTCAAGTGGTAAGTCAGTACTGTTGAGGAGCGATCCATCTATAGGTCGTCTTACACACAGCAGGTCTCATTTGCGGTACTCTATATATACCAGAGATATAACATCTACTCAACCACCTACTCCTTGACAACAACAGCCTCAAGCGCATCCCTGTAAAGAGGCCTGATACCAGTCCAAGTTTCAAACTAAATCCACAAAGTCAGTATCACTTACTCAAGTCAAACACCAGGCTGTTACAAAAAGGAAAACACGTACCTGATACCAGCCCTGAGCAGCAAGAACCTCAAGTCCGGTAATCGTCTTCCAGTCGCCAACCTTCTCCGCAATCTGAATCACAGGAGTGCGCGGAGGGTGGTAAGCCATCTCGAGGAGGACCCGGCTCTGGCCCTGGACGTCAGACGTCGACATGAACACAGCGCCGAGAATCTCCTCGACTCCCGTGTCAATCGGCTTGTCGGCAGGGACGGTGCTGATGCTGACAATGGGCTTGCTGGCAATCGCCTCGGCCTCGGCAGCGCTCGCAACAACCTGCACGCCGTACTCGGCCGGGAAGCTCGACGCCAGGCTCTGCGCCTTGCTGGCGTCCCGGGCGACGACGTAGATGGGCTTGAAGCCCAGCGAATGCAGCGCGAAGATGGCAGCGCGGCTCGTGCCCCCGGCTCCAACGACAACGGCGCTGGCATCGCCGCCGCTCTGCGCCTTGACGCCGGCCTGGCGGAGCACGTGGACCATGCCTTTCCAGTCCGTGTTGTCGCCCGTGAGGCGCTGGCGGCGGCCCAAGGACTCGTCAGCCGTGGGGATCACCGTGTTGACGGCGCCAATGATCTTGACCGCTTCCGTCACGTCATCAAGGTGCGCCATGATGTCCTGCTTCAGGGGGATCGTGACCGATGCGCCGCCAAAGTCCGCACTGCGCAGCACCTCGACCACGTCCTCGACATTGTCCGTCTCCAGACGCTTGTACTCATGCGGCAGGCCGACCTGGCGGAAGAGGGTGTTGTGGAGAGCCGGCGAGCGCGACTTGCTGATCGGCTTGCCGAACAGGTAGAAACTCTTTGGCTCAATCTCGCCCAGCAGCGACAGGCCCTGGCGGATCTCGGCCGCGGAAAGCTGTCCGGGAGCAGCCTTGAAGGGGAGGGCAGGGTGCGAAACGGGCGTCAGGAAGCCGTTCAGAACGCGGCTGAGCTTTCCAGCGGAGCCCATGTTCAGCGCAATGATGGGTGTGGGCTGGGCCGCCAGCATTCTCGACTTGAACCGTATCAGGTCAAAGTTGTCCTCGATGCTGCGAGCAGTGCCCACCAGCTTGATCACGTCGCCGTACTGCAGAGCCCTGTTGTAGGCAGAGATCCACGAGGCGTTCTTCCACGACAGCGCGCCGGCGGGATCGTGGTGAGAGGTGATGATGACGGTGTGCCCTCGGGACTCTCGGACCTGCTGGAGCACCTCATCAGACAGCGTAACCTCCAGGTCGAGATACTCGACGCCCATGCGGAGGGCCAGGCGGTAGAGCGCAAGCCGCAGCTCATTGTTGTCATCAGGGAACTTGCCACCCTGGGACTCGCTTCGCACGGTGAAGATGATGGGCTTGCCCGTCAGATGCCTGAGCAAAGACACCTGCTTCATCACGGCCTGCGGCTGCTGGTCCTTCAGGAGATCCACGCGGAGCTCCACGGCATCGCAATCGGCAGTAACGCGAGGCAGGATGTCGACGGCGTCGTTGAGGTCGGGCAGCGTCAGCGAAACGAAGAAGCTGTGCTTCTTCTTGGAGACCGTCTCGAGCGTCCTGGACTTGCCAGAGATGACGGAGACGAAGCGAGTGAAATCCTCGGGAATCTCAGCCTCTGCCACCGAAGCAGAGCCCTGCGAGTGAGGGCTGTAGTAAAGGAAGTTGCTGCACTCCCTGTACCACGGTCTCCTGCGCTCGTACACCTCCCTGATCTCGGTGGTGTAGGCCGGCCTCGTCTTGTCCTGGCTCAGGTAGTCAACCACCTGGTCGGTATCCCGCTGGACGAGCAGCACAAGGCCGCCATTGGCGCCGTACGACTTGAGGAGCTCCCGGGCAGCGGGGGTCTCGACGAGTCCTCCTCCACACGAGAAGACGTAGCCGTTGGGGTGCGCCTGGATCACGTCGCGCAGAAGGTTCACTTCGTCCTCCCGGAACCCTTCCCAGCCTCGAGGGCCGGCAATCATCTCCGGAATCGTCATGCCGGCCCGTCGCTCCAGCTCGTGGTCCAAGTCCATAAACTTCCAGCCGAGCGTCTTTGCAACCCACTTGCCGGCAGTCGTCTTTCCGGCGCCTCGCATGCCAACGACGAAGATGGAGCGCTGGATGCCGGCGGGAGCCTTGGGCTTGGTCTCACGGCTGCTCTCAGTGTCCACGCCCTCCAGGTTCGCCTTGAACTGCTGGGACAGGACGTCCCACCAGCCAGGCCAGGTCTTGCCGACGCACTCTCGCTCGGTGATGAGGACAGGGCCGGGAGCGGCAAGCGACAGGACGCTGAAGCTCATCGCAACGCGGTGGTCATCGTAGCAGTGAATGCTCTCCTTGGGCGCCGTCAGGCTTTCCCTGGGCTTGCCGATGATCTGGATGCCGTCCTCAAGCTCGTTGCAGACAACACCAAACTTGGCCAGCTGATCCTTCATCGCCAGAATGCGGTTGCACTCCTTGACTCGCTGGTTGGCAATTCCGGTAATCTCGGTCGTGCCCTCGGCCACCGCCGCCAGCACCGTGGCCGTGAGGAAAGCATCCGTCATGGTGGTCATGTCCACGCTGGGCAGGGCCTTGAGGTTGCCGGACTTGGGGCCCGTGACGGTCGTGGTGTAGTCATCCTGGTGGACCTCGCAGCCCATGGGCTCGAGAATCTTGACGGCGAACTGGGCGTCGCCCTGCAGAGACTTGGATCCAATGTTGGGGATCGTGCAAGTGGTTCCGGTAATGGCAGCCACTGCAAGCGGATACGTGGCCGAACTGGCATCGCTCTCGACAGTGTACTCGGCCGGGTTCTGGTAGACGCCCTGAGGAATGTGGTAGGTGTCAGGCTCGTCGGCAGAGGGAGTGACGTGGATGCCAAAGGACTTCATCATGGAGATGGTCATGTCAATGTACGGCTGGGAAATGGGCTTGCCTCCCACCAATCGCAAAGTGACGGCCTTCTTGGCATAGGGGGCCGCCATGAGGATGGACGACACATATTGGGAGGAAACCGTTGCCGCAAGCTCGATCTCGCCTCCCTCGAGGCCGTTGGAAGCATTGATCCGGAGGGGAAGACTCTTCTCACGCTCCAGGTAATCAATGGCCACCCCGTTGGTCCGCAGGGCATCGACAAGGGGGCCGATGGGTCGAAGCTTCATCCGCGCGTTACCGGTCAGGACCGTGGTGGTCGCGGTGTCCGTGGGAGCGCACAGAGCCGCAACGGTGGTCAAGAATCGCGATGCGGTTCCGGCGTTGCCAATGTACAGGGGCTCGTCCGAGGCCTTGAGCCGGCCAGAGTTGCCCTCGACGACCAAGACCTGGCCTCCGTCCTCCCACGAGTAGGACGTGCCTCCCAGCGTCGAGACGGCCGAGAGCATGTACTCGGTATCGTCCGAGTGCAGCAGGTTCCTGATTCTGCAGGAACCGGAGCCGAGCGCGGCGAGGATCAGAGCTCGGTTCGAAATGCTCTTGGAGCCAGGGGGCGTAATGGTGAGGCGAAGGTCGGCGGGAATGCCGGGCGACACCTCGACAGAGTCGGACAGGACGATGCGAATGGACTTGTCGTCCACGGAGCTTGCCTTTGCCTCATACGTCTTGCCAATCGCCGACAGCAGCACAATCTTCTTCTGGCTGCCGTCGTTCTTCTTGTCCACGGCCATCTTCTGGAGCAGGACATCTACGGGGCACTTCTTGCCGGCAGTCAGGCTAATGACTCGCTTGTCCTTGAGCGAGGTAGGCAGTCCATAGGACGCAATGCACTTCTCCAACCGCGCGACAGCCTCGGGCCGCAAGACGCCCAGGAACCGGGCCAGCTCGGCCTCCTTGACCATGCCAATGGCCACGGCCTCGCCGTGAAGAAGCTGCGGGGTCAGGAGTGCCTCGATGGCATGGCCGATGGAGTGGCCAAAGTTGAGCAGGTTCCGAAGCCCGCCCTCTCGCTCGTCGGACGAGACAACCTCGGCCTTGACGCGCGCAGAGCCGGTGACGATGCGCCTCAGAACGTCCTTGATGGGCTGCAGTCGGTTCCGGCCCTTGGAGCGCACGCTGGACAGGATGGTGGCCGCGGACTCCTCCAGGACGGTAAACTCCTTCTCGTCCCAGATGGCGGCCGTCTTGACGACCTCGGCCATGCCGTTGATGAACTCGCGCACGGGCAGCGTCTCGAGAAAGGCGAGGTCGATGAAGATGCGGCGCGGCTGCCAGAATGCGCCGACGAGGTTCTTGCCCATGGGGGTGTCAATGGCCGTCTTGCCGCCAATGGACGAGTCGACCATGGCCAGCAGCGTCGTCGGCACCTGGACGAAGCGCACGCCGCGCATGAAGGTGGCCGCGACATAGCCAATCATGTCGCCGATGACGCCGCCGCCCACGGCGATGATGACCGTGTCGCGCGTGCATTGATGCGACAGCAGCCAGTCCTCGATCTCGGCCTTGGTCTCCCTGCTCTTGGACGCCTCGCCGGGCGGGATGGCGTAGGTGAGCAGCCGCGCCGCGGGGTTCGGCTTGGAGGCCTCGAATCGCTGCTGGAAGGCGGGCACGTACGTGTCGAAGAGGTTCGTGTCGGTGATGAGGACGTACGTCGACGACGCCAGGTTCTGCGTCAGGTCCTGGACGATGTAGTTGGGCCACAGCGCATGGTCGACGACGATGTTTGGCTCGCCCAGGATCGAGATTGTCTGGGGAGGAGGGGCTGTTGCTGCGTCCGCCATTTTGGGTGTTTTTTGGGGTCGTTGAAAAGGCGATGGACGCCGCCTCTGACCAGTTGCCAATCAATCAATTGGGGCTGTTTGTTTGAAGGGCTAACACGTTCAGCAGTAAAAAAGGAAAGGAGAGGAAAGGGAACCAGAAGAGGGAAAAAATGAGGTTCGTCCTGGGCGGGAGCTAGACGGAAAGGCTCGAAATTCTTGGTGGGGTGAGCCTTGACTTCAAAATGCAGCTCATCGAGTCACTACCGATATCGGGCTAAGCCGAGATGCTATGAATAGGCACGTTTCGGACATGCATGCAACTGCCCATCAACTCCGACATGGAGGGTTACATTCATGATTCCACGTGTTTCTTCTTCTTTTGCGTACAATAATCTGACATGCGTGCAGAGGTTGTTGAAGGAAAGGAACATAGGCCTCGAATCCATCGCCGGAGGAGCCGTTCAGTGGCAGAGCAGTGGTGCGTTTTGCTTGATTCTCAAAACGAATATTCATAAAATTACATGATCTGGCGTCATCTACAGATACCTATACTCCAGACTCCGACTATATCAAAACAATGCAATCTCTACTACTTTTACACGCTCATGAGAAGCCAACATCCAAAGGCGCTGTTCCCTCCAAGCCCAGAGGCGCCGCCGCAGACGACCCCTGGCGACGAATGTAAGCAAGCAGCCGGATGCACCCCGAAGGAGTGATGCCCTCGGCGCGACGAGCCTGCGCCAGGGTCTCGGGCCGCGTCCTCCTCAGCACCTCCTTCTCCGACAGGGCCAGGCCGGGGATGCTGTCGTAGTCGAGGTCCAGCGGCAGGCGAATGTTCTCGTCGTTGACGAACCGTCCGCGCTCGGCCGCCTGCATCTTAATGTACGGCGCGTACGCCGCCTCGATGACGACCCTGTCCCGGATCCGCGGCGGGTAGTTCATGACCTCGGGCACGACGGCGCGCAGCTGGTCCAGCTGGACTCTCTCGGTGGTGTTGGACAGCCGCAGCATGTCGATGCCGGTGCGGCGCTGCGAGCTCTTCTTGACCTGGAACCCTGCCCTGCTCCACTCGTCGGCCGCCAGGGAGACGGCGGCGAGGGCCTTTGTGAGATCCTGAATCTGCTGCTTCTCGTCCGAAAAGGCGCTCCATCTGCGGTCCGAGACGACGCCCCATTCGCGTCCCTTTTCGGTCAAGCGGAGGTCAGCATTGTCCGCCCTGGCCGCCATGCGAAACTCGCTCCTGGACGTGAACATGCGGTAGGGCTCCGTGACGCCCTTGGTGATGAGGTCGTCAATCATGATGCCAATGTAGCCGTCCGATCGAGAGAGCGACGCGCCGGGCAAACCGAGGGCAGCCCGTCCGGCGTTCATGCCGGCTATGACGCCCTGACCGGCAGCCTCCTCGTAGCCCGTGGTGCCGTTGATCTGGCCCGCCAGGTAGAGGCCGCCGATTGCTTTCGTCTCCAGAGTAGACTTTAGCCCTCGGGGGTCAACGTAGTCGTATTCAACGCCGTATCCAGGCTGCAGCATCTTGACCTGCTCCAGCCCCTGTATCGAGCGCAACACCTGCTCCTGCGCCTCTGCGGGTATCGTCATAGAGAGGCCATTGGGGTATATAATCGGGTTGTCAAAGCCCTCCGGCTCAAGCCAGACGATATGCCGCTCCTTGTCCGCAAACCGAATGACCTTTGACTCGAGAGAGGGGCAGTATCTCGGGCCCTTGACCGTTTCGCGAATGTGAATTGATTTGTCCAAGTTGTCTCGGACAATCTTGTGCGAAGCCTCGTTGGTGTACGTTATGCTGCAGGTAAGCTGGTCCTGCACAGCAACCTGCGAGTTGAGGTAGCTGAAGGGAGTGGGAGGATCGTCGCCCAGCTGCCTCTGGAGAATGTCAAAGTTGATGGTTGACTTGTCCAGCCGCGGAGGCGTCCCCGTCTTCAACCGGCCCAGCTGGAAGCCCGCTTCCCGCAGTGACTTGCTCAGGCCCGTCGTCGCCGCCTCGCCGATACGACCGGCCGGATAGGCCTCAAGCCCAATGTGTATTTCGCCTCCCAGGAAGGTTCCGGTAGTGATGACTACTCTTCCCGTCTGCAAGATCTCGCCATTCTCCAGTCGGACACCGGCGATTGAGCCCTTTGTGCCGTCGCTGGCGCCTTCGTTCTCGGAGAGGATAATGTCCGACACGCTTTCGAGGACGATGGACAGGTTCGGATACGTCTCAAGCTCGCTCCTCATGTACCTTTTGTACAAGTCTCGATCAATCTGCGCTCGCGGGCCCTATTACATCAAAACATTAGCATCTCAATACACACTGGAAGACAACAGGTATACCAAAAAAAAAAAAAAAAAAAGGTATCGCCACACATACCCAAACAGCCGGCCCCTTGCGCCGATTCAGCAGATGAAACTGCACGCCCGCCCTGTCAATGATCCTCCCCGCCAGCCCGTCCAGCGCGTCAATCTCCCGGATGATGGTCCCCTTGCCGATGCCGCCGAAGCTCGGGTTGCACGAGCACGTCCCCAGGTTGTCCATCCGGGGCGTCACCAGCGCCGTCCGCGCGCCGGCCCTCGCCGCGGCGGCGCAGGCCTCGGCGCCTGCGTGGCCGCCGCCTATGACGACGACGTCGAAGGCTCTGCTGTTCGTTTGCGAATGGTCAGCTACGAATCATCTCTCTCTCTCTCTGAATTGACTTCTCCCAGGAAGGGTTTCTCGTAGTAGGAAGAGCATTGCGATAACACGCACCTATGCCTGTCGGTCACGGTGGCAAACCGACGACGTCCCCAGCTCGGGCGCCAGTGAAACGACCGAGGACGCAGTAAGGCACTCATCTTGCAGTCATCTACCGCTGGTAATTATTGCATGCGCCTCCCCGGCAGAGAAACATGTTGCGTCGGACGATTCACATGCTGGATTTGCCATCGCGAGAGAATGGTCGCAATAATTTTTATCGATAAGAGGTTTCGATAGTTGCACTTTTTGGATAGATACATATGACGTCTCTCCTCCTACGGCCAGCATCCAGTGCGTCGGTAGTTTATGAGACAATGTCTCAAGTCTCGAATTGAACGAATAGATGTAGATGTCTCGTTAAGTGTTAAAGATACTGCTAAGTGTTAAGATATTAGAAGATAGATGTAGCTGCGACATCATGAGTTGCTTCGCTCGTCAGTTCATCTGGCCCAAGTCAAATCATGCCCAAGACGATACGGCATCCTCAACCTCCTCCAAAAACGTCGTCGCATTATGAACCGTCGTGCCACCGAGAACGACGCGCACGCCGGGCATTGTGGCATTCACCCCAGCAATCATCTTGGCCTCCTCATACGTCACGCCCCCCACCATGAAGACGATAATGTCCTGCGGCTTGTCCCTGGTCGAACTGCCGTCGTCCACAAACGGGTACTGCTGCTCCTTCAGCCGGCCCTTGATGAGGTTCTGCAGGGTGCCCTCGAGCAGCGAGTTGTGCTGCGTGTACACGTTCTCCACGCCCTTGAGGCCCTTGAACCGGTTCGCCGTGCCGGCAAAGATGCCGGCCGAGTCGAATATATCGGTAATGCCGGTCCGCGAATCCGGGGTGTGTAACGAAGAGTGGTAGGCCAAGACTTTCTTGACCAGATCGGCTTGTCTGGGGGACACATTGCCAGCCGCAACAAGAAGGTCCATGAGCATGGGAAGGGCACTCCCGGGGTGCTTCTGGTAGCGCAGGGCATACAAAGCCACAACACCGACTTTGCTTCCCGCCGAGATGTTGGGAGCCTGAATTATTCTTTGTACAGCCTGAAAACCCGGTCAGCCTTGTCAACGTCGCTTGCCTGCCCTTATCAGCCGCATATATAGCAAGAGTTTCTCACCTTAAGATCAGAACCATGGTTATCGTTGCAAGCCAAGCTCTGCTCCAGCTCGCTGACTTCCAACAGGCTCTCGGCCGCCACTCTCCGACTGAGCTCGGAGACGAGCGTGACGTGCTTGCTCACGTTCCCAGAGAGCTTCCGAAACTCCGGATACTCCTCGATGAACCGCTTCATGTCCGATATTGACTCGATGTTGGCGTTGTTCTTCGTCTTTGACTGATACTGCTCGACATATTCCTTGATTGTCCCGCCCAAGTCGCCGAAATTCAGAAACATGTTCTTCTTGAAGAACGGATCCTGGTCCTGAGAGAGGACAATTTCCTTGAGCTCGGGTCTGATGTCGGGGACGTCGCTAAGATCAACTCGGCCATTCTTGATGCCGAGCAAGTGGTGGACCATGGCCTGGTACGTCCACTGGGTCAGGAGGGGGGTTACCGGATCCTCCCTGCGATCCAGAATGAGAAGTATAGGAGGTGTGTCGACTTTCCGGAAGTCAAACAGCTGGTCCTCCTTGGTCATCAGGTATCGCACCTCGGAGGCGAGCTTGGCAGCAAGAGGGCTGCTCTTTTGGTATCGAATCAGGGGCTTCTTCTTGAGGGAGAGCAGCACTGCGAGAAGGCCTTCCGAACAGCGCTGCAGAGAATCGGGGTTCCATTTGTCGGGGCCGCCAGCCCATATCCGGTGCTGCGGAAGCGTCATGTTGAGGCTGAAGAGATCCGGGTTGATGACGATGTAGTCGGCAAAGTGCTCCTGGACAACCTTGACGACTTCGTGGTCGTCCGCCTCGGCGAGCCGTTCCAGGGCGGACTTTTTGGCTACGTTTGTGAAGTAGAGGTAGTACTCTCCGTACTTTGGGTCGCGGAGCTCGTCTATCAGCAGCTGGATGGTCTCGGGCGAGGGGCGGACCAGGCAGATGCAGCGGAGATGGCGCATCTTTTCGCGGCTGGCGTTGTCCAGGCGGTCAATGAGATAGACCTCATACTCTAGCAGCGACGACTGTGTGATGGCTGTTGACACGATGGAGATGGTCTCCCTATCTAGCAAGAGGACCTTCATCTTGGAGGACGAGGCATCGGTCGAGGACAGCATCATCTTGGAGATGTATCCGGCGACGGCTTGCGAGACATCCATGATGATGACGTGGCTGGTGCTTTGCCGCTAGCTACATGATACCATCGATTGAGCAAGAGGATCCGCGGCAACCAGACAACTTTTGAGAAGACTTGACGTTGGTTGATTTGAGGGTATCACGGATCGTTTGGTGAGAAGCGGTTCGTTTCCCTATCAGACAAGCTGGAGACGTGTTACGGAGCCGGGGAGTGACCTCACTGTGCGCCTGAGAGGTGAGCGCCCAATGAGGCAAGGCGGAGGGCGGAACAACTGACGGCCGTAGGGATGAGCTCAGGGACTAGTTCCGGACTGGGACTAGTTGCCGGAAATACATGAGGACATTGCTCAGAACGACGATGCAAGCCTAAAGATTCAAAGACTTGATAGACTGATCAAGTCAGACAATTGCTCAGGTTCTTATATGCCATTTCAGTGACATTGAATGATTGTTTCAATGTAAGTAACAATTCGTGGTACAGCTTCCTTCTCTGCTCCATCGGCTGATGGAAAGTACCGAGGACGGTGTGTATTCCGCCGCACCTGATTGGCTGCTCAAGCTTGACTGCGTAAAAGCTGGCCCATTATTACACACGAGAACATCCACCTCAACCGTTGATATCATGACGCTTCGATGAGAGTCAACCTCATTGAATCCGCATTATATCTAGCAGCCAGTTCATCACAGAGCGTCCATCACTATAGCCCGTCAATGCTTGGTTTTGTCTTCATGAACACAGCATAAACACAGTGAGAAATGGCGGATTCTTGCCCTGCCCGGCATGAACCGACGTAAGCTGTCCTCTGCTTCACGAAAGCTTCAAAATCTCAAGACTAACCTTTTCATCCTACTTTAAAATAAAAAAAGGCTCTCTTTCACTCAGGGCCTCATCGTAGGCCAGCTCTCCGTCGTCCTCATTCTAGCCGCCTTTATCAAATTCTTCATCTTCGGCGAGGCCCCGTCCCCCGACGTCGCCGCGTCACTCCGGGCCACGGAGCGAAGATCGCGAACCCTCGCCCACAAGCAGTCCCTCCTGCGCCTCCGCTCCCCCAGCCAGCGCGTCGGTGGCGGCGGCGGCGGGCAGCCGCTCAACCGCAAGAAGTCGACGGTCCTGCGCAGCCCGCCGACGCTGACCATTGGCTCCATCCTCAGCAAGACGTACTACAACGTCGACAGCCACCAGCCCGAGAGCCTCGACTGGTTCAACGTGCTCATCGCCCAGACGATTGCCCAGTTCCGCAGCGACGCCCAGCACGACGACGCCATCCTAAACTCCCTCACCAAGACGCTCAACGGCGACTCCCGCCCCGACTTTGTCGACGAGATCCGCGTCACCGAGCTCAGCCTCGGCGAGGAGTTCCCCATCCTCAGCAACTGCCGCATCATCCCCGTCGACGAGGACGGCATCAGCCTCGGCAGCCACGTCAAGTTCGACCCGGCCACCGCCGCCCGCGACGGCACCCGCCTCCAGGCCCGCATGGACGTCGACCTCAGCGACATGCTCACCCTGGCCGTCGAGACCAAGCTGCTCCTCAACTACCCCAAGAAGCTGTCCGCCGTCCTCCCCGTGGCGCTGTCCGTCTCGGTGGTGCGCTTCAGCGGGACCCTGTCCATCTCCTTCATCCCGAGCAACCCTTCGCAGTCCACGCCGACCATGATGGCGTTCAACTTCCTCGACGACTACCGGCTCGACTTTTCCATCAGGAGCCTGCTCGGCAGCCGCTCACGCCTCCAGGACGTGCCCAAGATTGCGCAGCTGATCGAGTCACGGCTGCACAGGTGGTTCGACGAGCGGGCAGTCGAGCCGCGGTTCCAGCAGATTGCGCTGCCAAGCCTGTGGCCCCGGAAAAAGAACACCAGGGGCCCCGATGATGCCATGGCAGAAGGGGGCGCAAGCTCTTCTGGTCTCGCAAAGGGCAAGGAGAGAGATTCTTCAGTTGGGGCCGATGGCCGGGAACAGGCTACTCTGCGGCACCGTCGACCATTGGGCGACGACGAGTACACCAAGGAAGGGTCTCTTCGCAGCCTTAGCAGGGATACGAGGATCTAAGTGTACGAGTATGTTCTCACTCTCGAGGTTGAGACTGCGACTGGCTGTACGAGTTTGATAAGCAAGGATTGCGAGACATAGAAGGCCAACATTGAAAATTCCACGATAACGCTGCTAGAATTGCAGCCTCGATTAAGGAGTCATGATATGATTATGGAAAAGACATCACACAGGAGTATATGGACTATCTCTTTTTGTTTCATTCCTGTTATTGTGCCTTTCGTCGAAGCGGGACGTGCCATCCTATGTATAGGGAGAAACAGCACGGATACAGTGGGATGCAAAAGATATCTGACCCTTGTCAGGTATAAAAGGACGAAACGCGCTGCCTAGGTAGCTTCACTTTGTATACCTGACAAGGGTCAGATATCTCTTGCATCCCACTGTATGCTTAGAACACCGCCAGAGCAATGGGCGACTCGGTCAGATAATACAGATTCTTCCACCAAGCAACCGACCCCCCGACAAGCAAAACGTAATACATCCCCGACCACAGAAGCACGCGGCCCGGCCGAGCGGCCTCGGCCTCGGACAGCCAATACGGCTGCACGGCGCCCCAGACGCGCGGCAGGCCCATCGAGTTGCAGAACGCGTGGACGCAGACGACGGCCAGCAGGGAGCCCGTCCGCAAGAAGAGAAAGTTGGCGTAGGCCCCGAAGACGGAGGTGTACGAGAACTGGAGCACGGAGCGGGCGATGGCCGCCACGAGGGGCGTCTGCGGATGCGTGACGCGGAACTCGTAGAAGTGGTGCAGGTGGGCGAGGCCGAAGACGACGGGCGACAGGAAGATGATTCTGCTCAGGCTGGAGCCGGCCACCAGCAGCAGCGGGATGGCGGCGGCGCGGAAGAGGCACTCTTCGGTGACGGGGCCCTGCGGGAGATGTTAACATGAGCAACAGAATGAAAGGCGTGACAGGTTTCAAATCGATGATCGAGCAGTGACCATCTCATCTCATCAAACTGAGACGGGTGAAGCATTGCTTCAACAACACTCACAGCAACTAGATTCCGCCAGGCCGGCCATTCAGCCCAAATGTCTCGCAGCGGCTGAAACCCAGAATACCATTCTCGCCACCCGCCGTCAATCACAAGAGACTCATACAGCGGCGCCGCAAAGAGCAAGCCCGTCAAGAGACAGCTCTTGAGCGTCTCCATCAGCCCAACCGGCCAGTAGCCCATGAGACGCAGCGGGCTGCAGCTCGTGGCCGCGGTCGCAGCCGCATCATCGCAGACATGGGGCAAGAGGAGCAATGTCGCGAGAGAACACGCAGCCGTGGACAGCGAGACGGCGAAGATCCGGGCGCGAATGGCCTCGGGGGCGTCTCTTGAGCGGCCGGGAGAGGCTCGCGTCTGGGGGGAGGCGTACAGGGGGAGCACGTAGACGAGCGTATAGGCCGCCTGTTGTTTTCATCGAGCTTCCCCGGCAACGGCAGGAAAGCATAATAGATTAGCAACGCCCGCAATGGGTTGAAGAGAGTTTCCGTCGGTTGTGTTACTGCTTACCAGGAGGCCAAAGGCCTGGGGCTGTGTGAGGGCACCTGACGATGGAGGAGCCATTGGATGAGGCCAGATGGAGTATGCCCAGGGTCTCACAAGTGATAACAGACAGACAATCCGACAGAATATACAGGGTAAACACACAAGGCACAGACAGGTGAGAGGTTCAACAGCCGCGCGCCAGTCGTCTAACCCAAGAATCCTTGCATGTGATGCCGCTTATTGGAAAAGAAGCGCCTGGGAAGAAACAGCACGAAGAGACACGAAGACAAGATGCAGCAGAGCAGAAAAAAGAGGGGACGCTGCAGCTAGGTATGAAGCAATTGAAGCCCTATGCGGGGAATGCAATGACGCACGGCATGTCTAGGACGGCCAGTAGGTAAGAAAAGGTATGTATGCAGAACAATGGAGAGGCCGTGGTTGATGGATGTCTTGAGCAAGACAGAGGCTTCATTCTCCAGCCAGGTGTCGTACGGCAGCTGAGGCTGAAGAGAATGGCATTTTGTCTCGGCTAGGCTCATGGAACAATGGGTTCCTGCATTTGGTGCGCAACACTAACAAAGGCCTTTAGTTCCATTGGTGGCCATTTTGGCTTGGCTCTATCAAACTCTACCTATGCGGTAACAGGGGGCTTCATGCCGGGCATCAGAGAGAGAAGAGAGAGAAACAAACCTCGGGCTTGATGATCTGTGAGTTGATGACTTGGACCGAGGGGTTGCTGCCACATCCCATGGGCCGTTCAATATTCCTTGTTGTTTGTCCGCTTATCGAGGTCATCCGACAGTGATCATCCCACCAACAACGGGGTAGATCGGAGTGACGATTTCTCTCGAACTGGTATGGAGCTGGCAGGGATCTCGATACGGCTCGACAGAGCGAGCTCATGAAATCATACCCTGGAGGCACGTTCTTCGTCAATGGCGTCAACATAACTATCCCACATAAGCAGTTGACCGGATCGCCAGCCACTTCAGAGTGGAAAGGGCTCGACAGCCAGACAGACAGACCCCCAGGATCGCAACCCCCAAGACCGCGTTTCATCCTCGCATCTGGCTCTCAGCGTTCAGCCTGGCAGATGCTTCCTAGCGTCCACCAGCGTCCAATCTCGTGCGCCCAAGTGTTCGTGCATGGACACACGTCCATTCCAGTGGACTGCCTGTTTGCCTATCAGCACCATGATCAGCATCCGCCGCAGCAGTCGATGGGAGCATCAAGCGTTACCGGCTACTACACGAACGCAACCTCACCAGGCGCCTGTTTGACGGAGTACCTACTGTACTGTATGTACGTGCAAGCATGCCTGTCCGACAGACACACGAGGCGCCAAATGGCCGCAGCAGAACAGACGCAGCGCAGAGCATCCTGAAGCTGTTTGTCTGCATGTGCATCTGCATGTGCATGCATCTGCCTGTGCCTGTAATTTCAGGGCGTGCAGGGCAGAGGATGCCTGCGCCACGCTCGCGCGTTGCTCGACCTGCGCATCCGATACAACCTCGAGCCTGGCCAGTCAGATTAATACCTCAAGCAGAGCAGAGAAGGTAGAGAAGCCCGGTCTGGCTGTTTCTACTCGGACCAATTGGTCGGAGGATGCTGCGATGGCACGTACATACTGCACAAGCAGCACTCCGTAACAATCGAGGCCGAGCAAACCGAAGAACATTCCACAGCTGAGCAATGGCGAAACGGAGCTCTTGGCTAACCAGCCGGGCCCTTCCCAGGCACCGTCCCGCTTCTTCGGCCACAGCTCCCCAGCTCGGAATCCCTTCATCTCAGTAGTTGACCGCTAGCAGCCCGCAGAGTTCATGCTAGCCACCGATCTGGGTTAACTCTGCCTCTGTGCCTGACTAGGTAGGTATCTCCAAACCACCCAAACCACCCAAATCTCTGCGGCGATCGCGATGGCCTCAGGCCCTCGCCAAGAGCGCGCGCGCCCTGATCGCACAGTCCCGTCGGCTGCGGACGTTTCCCAACCTCTCGTCGTTCGCCTTTGCTGCCGTCGCTCGCCCAGTCGCGCTTCTGGCTTCTTCCGGAGTCTCTGGGAGCTCGGACCTGCGTCTCCCCTGCAGGTGGCCCAGCTAGCGGCGCTTCTGTCCTGCTTGTGCCTGCTTCTCTAGTCGGCGAAAAGAAGGGCCCCCCTGCAGCTGCGCGACAGGCCCGGCCAGTAGGAGCCTCGGACTGCGTTATCTCGTCTCCAGCCAGCGGATCCGGGGCCAGACACAGTCAGCGCAGGATCTTTTCCTCTGGAGAGGCTTGAAAAACGAAGCATGCAAGGGACGGCCAGATGAAGAGAGACGAGACAAGACAATGGGGAGGGATGGCGCTGCAGCTTGAGACACAAAGCACGAGTAGCTGTAGATACCACCTTGTGGCAACCAAGGCAGGCGGTCAACGTCGATGCTCTCGTCTTCTGTCCATCTTCCATGACAACGACCGGAAGAACTTGAAGCCAGCCGGAGATTGTATGTACAAGTCTAGCTACCTGGCAAGGCCCCATGTTTGCGCTGGGGAGCCCTTGTACCTATATTCGCGTTCGGCGCAGGTACGAGCAACTGGCAGAAAGCGCTCGGAAGGAGCTGTGGAACAGATGAAGCTCCTGCCCGAGGAACAGACTTTGTCGACCAAAACTCCATTCTATGGAAACTGCGATCACGAGAGCAACCAGAAATCAATCAACAACAACAAAAACCAAAAACAAGACAACAACAAGCTAAACATCACCACCATCATCTCCAACCGAGACTCACCAGCTCCACGTCTCACCCACGGCGGTCGCCTTGCATAAAGTAACCGCATCAACCACCGGCAGCCAGCAGCGCAAACTCTGCGGGTCAGCAAAACCAGCCCGCCCATTTGCTACGGAGCCGCGAACCAGCCCCAGGCGCTGAGGCCAGGCCGAGCCAGCCAAGCTACTGAACTGGTGCTGCTACGGCTGCTGCTGCTGCGACCACCAAGCAAAATATCCCCTTTTCATGGGCCTCCCCCCCGGGCCGCATCTCGTGCCCCCCCGTCAACCGCCTTGCTCGGCTCTCTCTTCGCATCCTCCACACTCGTTCCTCCGTCCGTCTGTCGCTCTCTATCCGCTGACCGTCTACGCTCTTTTTCGCCCTGTCCATACTGGGACTACGACCGCCTTGGCTGGCATCGTTGCGCTTCGTCTTGCCAATTATCTGCTGCAGACAGCCTTTGAGTCGTCCTCGTCGACCTACGAAGTCCTCGCCCTCGGCCTCACGTTCTTTTTTTTTAATTATTAATTCCTTCGATCGCTACTTCGGATCGCTCCGTAAAACTCTTCGACAGCTCGCCTGCAGCCCTCTCAGCGCGCTGCTCACATTTTGGTTACACTTCGATTCTCCCCTGGATTCTCATTTTTCATCTGCTTTTGCGAACATAATAGCCGCCGACTCTTTAGACGCGACCAATCAGTTTCAGCTTCTTCTGTCCCCCCTCTTCATATTTGCTATCGGATATCCTTTGTGCTCTGGTAGAATTCTTGCTTGTCCTGTGCGAGCATCGCCTGTCCAATCCGAATTGGCCTGGCCGGCAGCCCGACCTGCTCGCAGCATCCTCCACGACGAATCGAAAACCTTCGGAGATAACAACTGAGCACAATACATACAGACAGCGTCGCCACCTCCGCACCAGGCGATAGACTGCCCCTACGCATGCTCACGCCTTGCGAGCCCCAAAGCCGTTTACATCTGCGCCGACGTCTCGCCATTTCCGCGTTAGTTGGGCAAATGTTATGAGCCGACCCTCGTTTTGAGTGAGCAGAGGATGTCCGAATCGCCCGACTCCGAGCGGTCGTCTCAGGGTGAGAAGCTTCAGATCCGACTGGTGCCTTACTCGCCGCCCAGACTCAGCGGCGGCTCCGAGCTTTTCAACCCTGAGCCTTCTGTCTCCTCGAGGCCGGACAATGTCGAGGTCCACGCCCCCGACGAATCGCCAAGGACATCGAGCCCTCCGCCGTCAATCTCGACCGTCGTTGGTCCTTCTCGCTCCTCGACGGGCAAGCGACGCAGCTCAAGCATTGGCGCCAGCAAGGTGCTCGAGAGCGCATCATCTTCCGTCGAGACACTCGAGCCCTCGCGGTCGAGGACCCGATCTCAGTCTCTCTCACAGTCGCTCAGAACCCTGACATCGCCGCCGTCGCCAGAAATCCAGCCTGCAGCCCCTACTCAACGTCGCCCCAAGAGATTCATCGATATCAACCTAAACTCTGACAACAAGACCTTCTCGCTCGTCCCCCTATCCTCCCGAGCCTCTCGCACCGACTCCTTTGTTTCTACTCGCACCGACTCGAACCCGCACTTCTCTGTCGCTTCCAGTGCCTCCTATCGGCAGCAGTCTTCAAGCATCTTCAGTGAGGACCGCCCCAGCTCCCCTTTGACGACCCTGGCCGAGGACAGCACGTCTGTGACCGCATCCTTTACACCCTCAATCCCTGAAGAAGATTCCGATACCGCCTCGCCATGGGACTATCGCCTGGTTGGTGGACTGCGCAAGGTTGACAGCCAACTGAGCGATGTCACAGATACCACTCCTACCCGCCTGCCTTCGTTTCTGGAAGAAGAACCCGACCTCTCGAGCAAGATTGCGATTCAGGAAGAGCCCATCAATGCTTTCCCCCTCACCACCAAGCGATCATTCTCGTCTGGCAAGACTGGCAACACGGTGTCGGATCGCACGAATTACAAGACGTATGCGCAAAGCTCCTCGGGCCCAGACACTGTTCGTGGCTCCATGGCATCGGATTTTGAGACCTCGTCACTCTTCCCCACCGGCTCCAACTACGTCGTGTACGATGGTGCATCGGCTTCTGATGACCAGTCGCGGGCGCAGTCCGACTCGGAACAGAGGGAAGCCCCCAACTACGTCGTCCACGGACATCGACGTACGCAGTCTGATGGGACGGATATCTCTCACGTGCAGTCCGAATACTCGAGAGATAGCATGGTTGTTGCTCCTTTGCGGCCGATGCGGTCAGGTCGTCTCCACTCCAACTCGACGATTATGAGCGCCCGATCGCTCGAGCACCTCAGGACCGGGTCTTTGACGTCCATGTCCAGCGCCAGAATCAATCAAGACGCCGATCCCAATGCGCCAATGGGGATGTCCACGCAGGTTGATCTAGAAGGGCGGCACGCACGGAATAACTCAGGGTCGGGCCCAGGCATTCACCGCAGAAGTCCCTCCAGGACGCAGCCGTGGGGGACCGCCCTGTCCACGGTCCTTTCGGAGAGCGAACGGAGCGACCCGTCGACGCGGTCCATCTCTCGACTGTCCGGCAATGCTCGAAGCAGCGTCTTCACGCTCAACCAGCTCCGGCAGACGGGTAGCTTCTCCACCTTTGGGCTCGAGGAGGCCCTGGCCATGGCCTCTCGTTCCCGGAGCGGCTCTGTCGATCGACCTCAGCCGGTCCATGGCAGAGAGACGCCGTATTCCACTGCTCGTCTAGTGCGCGACCACGACGAGGACGGCGATGGCCTCGCGGATCTGGAGAGCAATCACCGCCTCCCTTCTCGCGCCCGAGGTCTCAGCATGGTCTCCAACCACTCGGGAGACAGGAATCTCCGCTCCTCAAGCAGCTCCCGAAATAACAGCATAAGCTACGCGGCCATTCCGGCGTGGGCTCGGTGAGCAGGCCAACCAATGACTAATTGCTGTGCAGATTCTAACTTGGACCAGGGTCTATTACGGAAGTGGAGAGAGGCGCTTTCTCGCAGCGCAGCCTTCCAACGAGTCGATGTTTTCGCAGTTCACCAGCAGCTTACACCGAGATTCGTCGCATAGCCGCTCCCCGAGCTATGAGCAACACACTCCCGAGATTGTCAATCCCCGCCGCCGACCCCACGAAATCTACAGGCGAGCAAGTGAATCCGACTCGATGGACATCAGGCCGGTGCCTCAGCCCGAGCCCTATGTGCCCGTCGGTACCGGTGTCGTCAAGAAGAAGACGTCGAGCATCTGGTCACCACATCTGTACCACGACAGACGAGCTAGCCGATATAGCATATGGTCGCCCCCTTCACTGTCTGAATCTGCTGATTTCGGGCTCTGGCGACGCAACATTCAACTCGTGCTGTTCATTATTGGCTTCATCTGTCCTTTGGGTGAGTTGCCCGAGATTCATGTGGAGAGACCACTTGGCTAACATGCAGGATTAACAGCATGGATGATTGGCGCCATTCTGCCGATCCCTCCCAAGCCGGAGCGAGCCATGACGGAGCGAATCTACATTAGCGGCCATCTCGACATTCGAATGGAGGCGCGACACCAGAGGCAATACATCCACGCGGAGCGCCTGCACGAGCGGCTCAAGTGGTGGAGGAGCGTCAACCGACGCATGTCCCTCATTGGCGGCATCATCCTCAGCCTCTGCATCATCCTCATCGCCGTGGGCGCGAAGCAACAGTGGCATTAACGGGAACCTCTCTTGATTCTATCATACCTGGGCGGGCATTATAAAAAGCGACGGTTTTTTTGGATTTTCAGCATTCATTTTTTTTTCTGACGGGACGACAAAATTATTGTCAAAGGGACCTTTTTCTTTTCCCTTCTATGGGACGGCGCCGATTTTTGGATAACTTTTCCGACAAACATTCGATTTTTCTGCGCAAAAGCTCTTATGAGACGACGATTCTTTCTACCTCCTTACCTTACACATCTTACTTACATCCATACATATTACACATACACATGTACACGCACGACGACTTTTTATGCGTAACGCTTTTTCGACTCTATTCTTTTTATACATATCTTATTTTTTCTCTTCGATCGAAGCTTGACGGAGCATGAGAGACTTATGACGGTGTTTCTTGACTTTTGGGGTGACGATGAAGAATTTTGGAGTCTTTTGGCGGGGGATTCTTTGCTGGAGGCATGTACGGTACACGCTACATGATGATCGTTGGAGATGGCTTACCGAGTGGGAGAGGATTCTCCGACGAGAGGTGGTTGAGAGATGGAAGCAAGTGATGAAGGATGGGTGGCTATGAAGGGGGCTAGGATTTCGACAGGCAGATGAAATGAGACTACTTCTTACTACGATTTCCATGTGATTGCTATACTATTCACGACATGATTCATATACGGTTGGGACACCATATACATCACTCCTTGACTGAGAAGCCTTGTATATTCTTGCACCTTCAGGAGGATAAAATGATATATGTGACCTCTCAATGTCATATAGTACCATACAGATCATCAATTACATGTGAAAGAGGACCAAGCGAGGGCAAAGACTGATACTTGCACCACTCGACTGTGCAGATACCACGTCCAAATCCCCTCCTCACGCCCCCACAACCCGCTAATTATGATAAATACAACCCCGTCCCGAATCTCGCCAATGTCTATATGCCATGAGTCGTCCCATCCTAAAATATTCCACCCGAGCAATATCACCAATGGACTCTCCCCCAGAAAAGAACGATTTCCATCCTCGGTCATCTCAAAGCGTCTTCCTCTTCTGCATCGCCGCAATCTCCGCCCTAAACTCGTTGACAGCCTCGGTAATGTCCCCCTCGGGATCCTTGGAGATGCCCAGGATCGGCTCCTTGCCCGAGAGACTCTCGGTGCTCGTCGTCCGCTTGAGCCGCGCGCTGGCCCTACCCTGCCGGCTCTCGAGCTTCTTCTTGAGCAGCGTCTTTCCCGGGGACGCGAAAAAGGCGAGGGAGGCCGTGGTCCAGATGAAGGCGTAAAAGTAGACGTGGGACCAGGCGCGAACGGAGTCCTTGAAGCCGAGAATGAGGAAGGGCAGCGTCGTGAAGGAAAAGGTGAGCTGGGTGACGAGGTACGTGGCGAAGTCGTAGTACTTCTTCTTGGGCGTGGGGTTTCCCGTGATGGGGTCGAGGAAAAAGGGGCGAACGTGCCGGCGGAAGTCTTGTCACACGGATGAGGGTCAGTACTTGATCAAGATGAGGAGTAGACAAAGAGAAAAGACAGAAAACCCCTTACTCTTGGCTGACGTCTGAATCAGACTGGCCAGCATGAAGCTGAGATAGTAGCCCGGGTAGAAGCCGTGCCAAAAGGCGCTCGTGATAAAGGTCGTCATGCTGGCGCGGAAGCCGGGCTTCTTGCCGCGGGGCGTCACGCGCAGGTAAATGTAATTGCGCAGCCAGTTGTTGGTGTTCATGTTCCACCCGGCCAGGTACGCGCGCGGGTTCTGGGCCGTCTCGACCATCCAGGGGTCGACGTTCTGCAGGCGGTTCCACGAGACCCTGCCGGTGACGGGGTCGACGCCGTTGTAGCCCAGGCCGGCCAGGATGCAGGCGCCTTCGGTCAGGGCCCAGACGCCGTAGAACTTGAAGCGCGTCACCTGGCTGGCCATGTGGATGAGCCACACGCGCTGGAGGAACGAGCGCTCGACAAACGACGGGTCGGTGACGTGAGTGTGGCTGAACCTGCCGGACAGGGCGACGAAGAGGCCGATCCAGACGAGGCCCGTGATGGCCTTCTTTGTGGCGGGGGTGCCGCTGCGAGGAATCTTGCGCTTCTTGCGCACGGGAGGCTTCTTCGCGGGGTCCATCTGGGCGGGGACGTCGAACATGGTCGTGTCGATCCAGCGGCGGTACTCGGCGTAGTCAAAGGCCGGGCCGGCGAAGAGCGACGGGAAGAAGAGCACGTAGGCGGCGTAGTCGACGAGGGGCGGCAGGTCCTTGAGGGCGCGGTTCCGCTGCAGCTCGGACAGCTGGTCGGCGGGCAGCTGGCCGTCGGCGACGTTCCAGCAAAAGGCGGACAGCTTCATGATGAGCACCATCTGGGCGCCGGTGACGTCGACGACGGAGGGGTTGTTTGCGATCTGGCGCTGGATGTGGCTGATGGACATGTGGCCCATGAGGAAGACGAAGCCGATCCAGGGCATGTAGGGGCTGCCGCGCAGGTACTTTGCGATGGCGTAGGCGCCGCCGGCGCTGATGGCGAGGGTGAGGATGCCATCCCAGAGGTCGAAGAGGCCGACGAGGTAGAAGAGGGAGACGCAGATGATGAAGAGGTTCTTGAGCAGCGGCTTCGAGTCCGGCAGGCGCTTGAGGATTCCCGCGAGCGGATACGAGAGGAGGAACGAAAAGGTGAGCTTGACTGTTGAGAGGAGAGCAGGATGCGGTTAGGCAGCGACTTCACATATCGAGTTTGATCAAGGCGTCGAGGAGGGGATTTGGCTTCATCCTTACGTTCGTCGGGAGAAGCGCCAAGCTTCGGTGCCAGCGCCTCGAAAGCTGCGAGAATGAAACAATGCCCGTTAGCTCGACTCAAAGGATATCATGAGATGGTACAGATGGAGATTGGAGAGACACTCACGCCCGTGTAGGAACAGCAGCATCGCGAACGTGTGCGCCCTGGCCCAAGAAGTCGAGGGAGGTGGTTGTCAGACAAGACGGAGATCGATGATGTAGTCGGTAGAAGCAAGACGAGAAAAAAAGAGGAACAAGGTACCTGGCGGAGGAGCTACCCCAACAGGAAAAGCAATGGAGAGGTCAAAGGTAAGGTTGGGTACCTATAGGAAGCTAAGAAAAAAAGGTACAGCAACTTTAAAATGGAAGGACAAGGAAATTACGTTAATTAGTACGTACGACGACAGAGAAGCTACAAAGTATTGGGGAAGTTTACATTTCGTGTTGGAAAGTAGGAGACATCAGAAGGGAAAACAAGAAAGAAAAAAGCAGAGACTGGACAAGCCGCTGTCCCTCTGGTTTCTTTTGTTGAGGCGCGTCAAATGACGATTGCTTGCATGAGTCCCTGCCATTCGACGACGTCAGCTCGGTTCCAGGTGAGGCACCCTTCCTTGCTTGCACATGCTCAGACTAGGTAGGTACCCAAGGCCCTTCTAACGTGTTAGTACTTGGATGCGCACACAATCTTGCCCAGCAGGTAAAGTACTCCAAGTCCACGAGACTCGAATCATTCGACGAGCAAGACACACGTGCTACACAATTCGTCCACTCTTGGCTCTCTTGAGTTTCTTGTCGTTTTGTTAGTGGTTTGGGTCGCGATAGTATACCAACAACTACTGCCAAGTAATTCACGACGGCACATGTGGATGGAGGCAACGTGGTGAGCAATGACTCTTTTCTATGCTATAACAAAACTATCTGAAAGCAACGACCTTCTTCTTCTTTTTTTTTTTCTCTTCTCTCTTTTTCCTTTTGTTCTTTTTTTTTTGTTCTTGTTTCTGTCTTTTTATTCAAACCATCAACAGACTTTCAAGTTTCCATCCGTGTACCACTGCAAGTACTGCTGCCTCCGCGAAACCAAACTAAGGAAGCACACAACTCCAATGCCAAACCAAACCATTCCATAACGGCCCATCCTGATCCCCAGATATTAAAGATTACACTAACATGAATATCGAAACAAGACGACCAAAAAGGTCAACAAGGGGTATAGATACTCCCAAAACTCCGCACAAGTGAACTGAAATCCCTTCCTAAAAATCATCCGGAAACTCCATCACAATGCTCAACCAGGCTTGAGCCCGGGAGCAGTGGCCGTGATAACCCCCCCGGGGTGGGCTGTGCCCGCGCCGAGTCTGGTAGAAAATGACACAAACTTTTTGGCAATGCCGAATGCCCCGTGACGCCCGTGTGATAACAAGCCAGCCCCATCTGTGGGTGCCCCTTCAAAGCCTGCAAAGAGGAAGACAGAAAGTATAGATACAGTAGATGAGCAGACGCCCGCCCCAACCACTCGCTTCGCCGTCTTTGATTTTCGCTGTTCAAAGTGGGGGCGTAAACCACGTATCCCAGTCTTCAGATGAACCATCAAACCGAGTAGCGAGGGGGGCGATTTGCTGGTTCTCTCCCAGTGATAGAGCACCATGATCGTGCGAATACAGAGCCGCCGGTTGCAAGGCGCCCCGGGGCCTGTGTTGTCTCTGCTGCGGTTGCGGCTGGAACAGATGCTGCGGCTGCTGAGACTGGTGAGGCTGCTGAGCCTGCGCATGCTGATACTGCATTGCGCTGTCGTGCTGATGTGGGTGCTGCATCGAACCGGGATGCTGCTGTTGATGCTGCACAGGGCTGGGAAGTTGAGGCTGATGCTGCACCGGGCTAGGCTGCAGGTCGTGGTGGTGTTGGTTGAGCTGATTGTGCTGCTGCATGGCCAGCAGCCGCGCGTGAGGCGTGTGCTGCTGATACAGCGGCAGCTGCTGTTGTTGCAGTTGCTGTTGCTGCAGTTGCTGTTGCTGAAGTTGCTGTTGTTGCAGCTGCTGCTGTTGCAGCTGAGGGTAGTTGTGACCATGGTGGTGCTGCGCTTCAGTGTGCTGCTGCATCTGATACTGTTGGTGATGATCGTGTCCCTGGCCCTCAGCGTGGGCAGAACCATCGGCAGTCATCAACAGAGCGGGGCCCCAAGCTGCGGTAGTATAAGATGAGTCGGGGACGGTGACTGCCATTTCGGTCAGGGCCTGAGTGTAGACGACCTGCTGTTCAGGGGTCATTGCGGGAGCAGGGGGCGTGATATCGGCGGCGGCAGAAACAGGCAGGTAGAGGTGATGGCCAGCAGCTGCAGCTGCGGCGGCGGCATTGTGACCATTGGGGTCGTGGAGATGCTGATGCATCATCATGGGCATCCCAGGCACGGGGGTGCGGAAGTTCTGGTTGAGGTAGAGCTCGGGGCGAATCCGCACGTGTGCGAAATTGGGGTCGCTAGTCGGCGTGGGGAGGAACTTGACGTCCTCGAGGTCGTAGTAGCTGACCAGGTGGTGAGGGACGCCACGGTAGTTGATGCTGATGGTCTTCTTGACCAATCCGTCGCCCTTGAAGTCGTATGAATCCGTCAGAGACCCGACCAGCGACCTCTCAATGTCTGCCGTGGCCCCCGAGCTGTTGGAAGTGGGCTTCTGCACTCCATGGCCATTTCTCTTGCGCTTGAGAGCACGCTTTTTCTCGCCCGGCGGAAAGGGCCGTTGCAACTCTCGATATATTAGGAAGTTGTCGAGGATACGGCTAGGACTCCAGGATATGCCGTCGGTCCAGCGCTTGATGCCAGAGGCATGCTCTTCGTAGATGAAGACACTGCCGCTGATGATGAGTCGCTGCCGCTCGCGGTCATGCGGGCGGCGGGGAACGTGGCTGATGATTCCGTCGAGGCAAGCCGAGAAGAGGATTAGAGCGTCGGTGGTGTCGTTGATGAAACCATGGAAGGTGGGGACGAGTTGAGGTTGATCAGTAGTCATTTTGTCCTCAGAGAAGGTTGAGAGACGAGAAGACATTGTACAGAACGAAAATAGAAGAGAAGATGAAAAGTATAGAGGGAATTAAGATGGAAAGATAGAGAGGGGAAGTATGAGCAGAGAGTAGAGGAAGGGTAAGTAGAGGATGAGGAGAGTATGGAAAAAGAGGTAAAGACGAGGATCAAAGAAGGGATAATAGGATAGAGAGACAGGTGGTCTCAAAAATAGTAAGTAGAGGGTAGAGGATAGGACAAGATGGTAGAGAGACGTGGTCTCTGAGAGGATGAGAAATTAGATAGGAGGGAGGAGTAGAAGGATGAACCTCGCAGGAGGGCGAGGAGATATCTCAACAGAGTATAAGAGCCCTCGTATGACGAGAGAGATCTCAAGCGATCTCAAGGGAGGTCAGAAGAGACGTTGGAAGTTGGTAAGAAGAGATAATCGGCCTCGGTGAGAACAAGTAGGTTCCTCAAAGGCGGTCGAATAGACAGATACCCCACAGCAGGGTGAAAGGATTGATCCTCAGAGGTGGTCGATAAGACAGATGCCTCAAAGGTTGCCGATGGATTAGATTCTTAGAGGTGGTCGAAGACACAGAAACCTCAAAGCTGAGTGACAGTATGGTTCTTCGGAGGCGGTCGAACAGACAGATACCTCAGAGGCGGGCGATAGAATCGATCCTCAAAGGACGAGTATACAGACACCTCGAAGCCGATCGAGTACACAGATACCTCAGAGGAGGATGAGAAGGTTGAAGGTATTACCTCGTTGAGCAGAGGCCGAGATGATCCGGATGATCCAGCAAAGGCGGAGCAAAAGCGCGGGGAAGAGCAGGCCAGTCCAGTAGGCCCAAGCGTAGATAGTAGACGGAAGACGTCAAGAGACCGAGGCGGCGATCTCAGATACCGAATTCGTGGTTGAGCGAGTATCTCACGAGCAGGCCACGGCAGCTGGTCAGAGCGTTGTAAGCGTTTGCTTGAAGCGGTTTTGAGTTCACCGAAGTGCGAGAGCGAGCGGTTTGAGTCTTTGACGAAACGGGCCACGGAAGCTGAAGCTTGGTAACGATCCAAAGGTGGGAACAAGAAGAGCAGGAGCAGGAAGAACAGGGGCTGATTCTGTGATTATATAGGTAGGTAGGTAGGTAGCCAGTGGGAGTCGGTCGAGCGCCTTATCAGGACCAGCTTCCCTCATGGGGAGTAGTGGGCGAGGCGAGGTTGAAGTAGGCTGAATTGGGGAGCTGGAGGCTGAAGCTGTTGAGCAAGCGAGGAGGAGAAGAAGAAGAGGAGGCGGAGGAGGAGGAGGAGGAGGAGAAGTAAGTGGCAGAAGCGAGAAAGCGTGAGCCGCGAGGTCGAGAAGGAAAGAGGGGTCCGTCTTGGTGTTGGCTGCCCTGTCCTGCGCTTGCCGTGGTGTGTCTGTGTGGCTTGTGGCTTGCAGGCCTCGTTTCTTTTCTGTTCCCTCCCCCCCCGCCGCTGGCTGCCGGGCTGGAAAGGTACCAGATTCGAGTCCCTGCCCCGGGGGTGTGCGGTACGGGCGTGTACCCGGGATCCCGGCGAACGCAGGGCGCGCGAGCAGGTACCGGCACCTTTGTGGATGGCCCATGTGAGAAGTACCGCCCTACCACCACGGGCGGCAGCAGATGCTCGAGACGGCCCTCGACTCTGGCACAAACCGCCGGGAGCTGTCCGAGAGCCACCGAGCAGCAGGCGACGCCTTCGAACAAGAGCAACGATGAGGAGCAATGGACCGGAGAGAGGCTTGTTGTCAGCCTTGTTTTTCTACGTCTTGAACCGAGGAGCTGCTACATTTCCTTCAACGCCAGGGAGACGATGGCGGCAGCTGCCCATCCCCAACTGAGTTTCAGGAACCCGTTGGCTTGGGCGGCCGATCCAAAAGGCAAAAACGAAAGAGAGAGAAAAAGAGTTTTGTTCCCAGCAGAAGTGTCAAATGAGCTGGGTGGGAGACAGCCCGTACCCTTGCCATCATTGCTATCTAGGCGGACACCAAAGTTGCCTTGGGTAGAGCTGCAGAGAGAGACATGATGGACGGGATGCCCTTCGCCCCAACGTACATTCGATTGCCCGCTTCTTCGTATCGCAGCTCTTCTTCACAGATGAGGAGGCTCGGCTAGTTTCCCAAGAGCGGGCGAGCGTGCGAGATGGGCAAGTTGACGAACAAGCCACAGAGGTCAGCACCTCAGCGAGCCGGGGCTGTACCGGCCCCAGTTGCAGCGGTTTGCGCGCGCGCCAGCATGCAGCGACAAAAGTCGGGACTTGATCGATCAGAATCCCTTGCCAAAGCCTCGATCCTCTTTTCCCTCCCCTCCCTCCCCTCCCTCCCACACACACAGCGTCGAATCACATCCCGTCCATACAGGTTCGAGAGATACATGCAGGTGCGGAGTCGTCGCAGCGTTAGCGCAAGTACCCCGGGATGACCTGGGCGCAAAAAAGCTTGGGCCTCATGAGGGCCCGTTTCCCGCAACTGCCGGCTGCAGGGTCAAGGGTCGCTCGCAGAGGAGGGGGGAGGGGATGGAGTCATCTCTGCTGCTAGTCGTACTGCCTTATGGGACCTTTACTAGGGCCCTTGCAAGCAAACCGGCGATTGAGCACCACCAGCCTGGCTTATGGCCTTGCAGTAGACAGTGACATGCAGTAACCAGTCTGTAAGTCCCTTTTAGCCGTTGGGAACTTCTCTGTTCTCGTCGAGCTCGTCTACGGCCGTCCGGTTTGTCGTCTTCCCCTCTTTCTGGCGTATCCTCGATGCATGACGAGATAAGAGAAGGACCCGACTTGAAGCCGAGCCCGATGACGGGGCGCTCCGGAGGTGCGGAATGGCTTCAACTGCGCCTCGAAGATTTTCAACAAGAAAGAAGAGAACCGAGCAATGAAATATTGAATATGGTTTTTGAGTTATCTGGTGATCAGGTACGCTGCCAGCCCCTGGGTTTGCTTGCGCTCCCACAAAACGTGTCGTGGGTTTTTATGCCTTCCTGGAAAGTCAAAAAGACGCCCACTGAGAATTTTGCGCCGCCAGCGCTGCCAGCCCTGTTTCTTTAATCTGCAGCTTCTTTCCTTTTGGAATAATTTTCTCTCTTTTTTTTAATTTTGCTCAATTCAAGATATCGTCACATTGACAAGAGGCGCGGCAATGCGGCAAAAGAGCAAAGAGAAAGAGACTGAAGAGAGCGCACCTGCCTGTGCCACCGTGTAAGAGGCCGAGTCGCCGCAATTGCGCATCCGGCTAATGTCATGTCCCCATCTCTAGGTACCTGGGAAACACAGAGGAGTGCTCCATTACTGCCAGGTTAGGTTTAGGTACTTCTTAGGTCAGTCCGTAGGTACGCTTACAGAATGGAAGGCGAGACGAGTCTCCAAAAGCCTTCATATGATAAACACATGCTGTGCACTTTTCAACCATGCGAATTGGCTCGAGAAACGCTACGCTTTGCTTTGATCTCGGGCGAGTTTAACTGCATGTGCCTATTGCATGCCTCTCATGCTCTCGCCATCGTCTCGCCATGTTCCTCCCATTGCATGCTCAGGCAAAGCATCCTGTCTGAGGGAGCCGCAATTGCGCCGCAGTCGCGCGATTGCCCGGAGTCGCAGATCTAACGCTGCAGCCCTACGTAGGCTGCGATTGGCCCACCAGGCAAGTTCCTCCTCGCCGCATCCGGCCCCTCTTTTACGGCTGCGGCTCCACGTGTTTCGTCTGCTGCTGATGGGTTTCGACGGCCGTCTTGCCTTTCTTCGCTTGCGTCGGCCCTTTGAGCGCCAAGGGCGCACTCAACGAGACGCAGCAATGCTCAAACGAAATGCTCAATGAAGGCTCAACAGCCGCTCGACGATGGCTACACACGGACATCCAATGCCGCGCCCAGATGCAGGTTTTTTTTTTTTTTGTCAAATGACGTCTCTGTAGCTGCAGCAGCTTCGGCAACTTGATAACCGCGAGAGGACCGCCGGCGCCGACGCCAACTCGCGCACACGCAACTACAACGCACATACACACAGCTCCGACTGCGAGCTGCTAAGCTGCCCTAGTATACCGCTACTCCTGCCGCTATCGCAGACTACTGCGACTCGCTGCTTTGCTAAGCACGGTCCATCGTCGATTGGCCGCGCTGCTTCCCCCCTCTCCTCCTTCGCTCGCGCAGGCCGCGGAACCGGCTGGTTGCGGGAGCAGCGAGTTTGGTGCCTCGCCCTTTTGCGGCCGTCACTCGCCTCCCCCCACATGGGCCTCAAAGGCGTTGTTGGAGGAACTTGCTCGTGGCCGTAGCAAAAGAGTCCGCGCGGTTGGAGCGACGATGGGCTCGTCTGACAAAGCGGCTAAAGTAGTCTGAAGGAGGGGTCGTCGCACTCGAAGAGATGGAAGCGAAGGGAGCTTGGGGAGCAGCGAAAGATCCGCAACATGTTGTCTTGGCAAGGTGTGCTCTATGCCGATGCTCAACCCCCTACTTGGAGTGCTGGTTGTGAAGCTGTGGGTTAGCAGGTAAAGGAGGGAGGCAAGAGGCCTTGACAAGACGGTTGGCGCGATGGGATGGAGATTGAGTTTTAGGGGTCTCTGGGAGTATCCGACAGTCGTGGCAACAAGGCCTTCGATGAATGACACTGACAGCCGTCGTCCAGCCAGGGGAATTTACTTGAGCCTCTGTGAAACATGAAACATCGAGGATGCACCAGGCAGGGCAGGGCATCTCTGCAGCAATCACCCGGTTCGTTCGTCTCTTGACCGGCCGGACAGGGTGAGGGTGATGACTACCTTAGGTACCTTAGCATGGTGACGCTCGGCAGGATCAGTCCATCTCACGTGACGTCGAGCTCCTGCACCGATCGGCAGAGGAACCAGACAAGCTCCAATAGGGAAAATGATTGCTCAAGCACTCGGCAGGTAGGCAAGAGCCACCCCTCTGCTGCTCTGACGTCTGCCTGACTGGCTGTCTGTCTGTCCGTTGGTCTGGTCTCGTCTGCTCCTGCCGTCATCTGCGTCTTGTCCTCTCTAGTACTACCTACCTTACCTAAGTACTAAGCTACTGCAGTCTCGCTGTTCGCTCCTGCTGTCTGCATTGCATTAGGACCTCCTTAGGCGTATTCGTATCACCGACCGCTTACCCATTCAGGCAGCACATCCTCATCCTGATCCCTTTTCGCCTCCAGCAATTGGTCGACTGAAGCTGCTCACTTCCATCCCCTCAATCTCTCCATCTTCATCAACCACCACCTCACATACCTAGTACCTACAACAACAACAACTCGCTCGATATCCACCCCGGCGATGGCCGGCGTCACTCCACACAGTCGCCTCGCTTCCACCTCGCATCTCCACCCCTACGATACCATCCATTCCACACACACCACCGCAAGCCAGAGCTCACTTGCTCACCCAACTCACGTCCTCTTTCGCCATCCTGCTGCCTGCGCTGCGATTCGGCCAGCACACAGCCATGGCTTCCCTAGTATCTACACTAGCTCCAAGCCCCCAGACGCCCAAGGCCCACCGGTTCGCCGCCTCCTCTCCCCAGCAGTGAGCATAGGGCTGGAAAGGCTAACCGCGTACGAACAGCAGTGCGAAGCCGGCAGTCGCTGCGTTCTCTGCTCGCTTTTGCAGACTGCACTCGGCCCTCTGCATGGTCTGCAGCCTCTGCAGAGCCTCTGCATCTGCTCAGCTACGCACGAAGTCCAGTTCAGTCCTGCTTTGCTCAGCTTCTTGCTTCTACTCTCGCTCCCTTATGAAGGCCGTCTGCTGACACGGGCATTCTCACAATCTCGAATTTCTTCATACTTCCGGCAGCGCCCGGAAGTCTGTGTCGTTCTGGCCGTCATGGCGTCGCTCTTTTCCCCTGGGTGGAAAAATGCCCAGGGTTGCGGTGCGGTTCCATGGGGAAAGCAGCAAAAAAGCTTTGGGTTCTGTATGCCACAGCCTGGGGCCGCCAAATCTCGCTGGGAAAATTCAATGCCACGCAGCGCAGCCTGGTGCTTCGACTACCTTCGGTACTTGCTTCAACTGGTACCTGCATTTCCTGTCGCATCTCATCTCACATATCGCCTCGCAGGGAACTTGGAAATCTCACATATCATCTCAAGCTATCAATCTCACATGTCATGTCATGTCATGTCACGTCGTCGTCACATGCTGGCCTCTGCGCAGGCGGGCTTGCTTACTATACACACCCCCCTTTGCTGTGGAGGGTGGAGGTCAGGTAAGGTACCGAAGATACCCGGTACGTACTCGGTCCCTTGGACGCATTTTTGACTTTGGTTCCTTGAGTCGAGCCTCCCATCAGGTGTGTCACTCGAATTGCCCATGGACGGTCGCCATCTCCTCCCGTCGCACACGCGTCGCAGCCATCATTTCTTTGTTTACCCTGCCTACTGGCCTACGTTCCTTCTTCTGCTTGACGTTGCCCGGACCCTTCAGCAGCTCCTGCATGACAATTAAAGTTTCAGCACAGACTGCCATGTTACACGGATTTCGTCGGGAGGAGCCCAGATCGATAGCGCTAACGCGAGATGGAAAGGCATCTTGATAACCATTCGATGGAGCGTCAGGGGCACCACTAAAAACACAAGCTCGGAGAGCAGTCTAGAGCCAATCGGAAAGCAGCTCCAGGGCAAACAGCGCTCAACCGCCAAAACCGCCAAACGGACAGCGATCGTCGTGGCGTTACGGCGCCTCCTTGCTTTTATATGCTTGGACGGCGGAAAGAGGCCGATTCTCGCTCACGGAAGAAACATGGGCTTGACGCTACTATCTCCAGAAGCGACCTTGATTCTCCCGAGCCCTGTCATGATTCACAGCTAGCCATTTGCGACGCTCTCCTGCAGCTGAATCCGTGGACATTTCGTCATTACAAGCCAGAACTGCGGCTACTCTTCTCTTCCATGGCTCAGATCTGGCGTCCTTCGCAGTTCTAAACGCCCGCCCCCGACTCTGCGTCCTTCCCCAACACTGAGCCACCGCCGCCGACGATTTGCGAGTTCGGCCGGCCAGTTGATAAGGGGCAGCGGAGGCATTTCGGCGCGGTAGCCCAAGGCGGAGACAGAGACGGAGGTGAATGCTGCGGCGACCTCGCTGGAGAACAACCCGGCAGGCTAACATTTGCAGAGAGGCAGTCATAGGAGCACCTAGCAGACATGTAGCGGTACCTCTTCACCCATCGGATCGCACATCTGGCCGGGCCCCCGACCTAGGCCAGAGGAGCGAAGAGGGAGGCACCGGACCATGGCTTCGCATCGAACAACAACAGAAGTGCCATGCACACAAGGACTCAGCCCCGCCCAACAGCAGAGCCGCAGGAAATGGCATCGGATGACGTGCGGCAAACAGAGGCTGCGAGACTGCTTTCAAGCCAATTCATGCCGCCTCAGTTTGCTATTACTCATTGATCTAGCTGGGCACGCCCAGTCACGATGACCCCTCCCTTGAATCCACTCTCACTCTCCTCCTGGCTGACGACGTTACAGATCACTTTCTCAACCAAACGGCGGCTTAGCATCGATCTGACCAGCGCTGCCAAGTACGGATACGTATCTATTGATTGCCTCAGGGCGCCGTCTGCTGTCCCGTTCCCCTCCTCTTTCTGTTCCCCTCACACGGGAACAGAGCCGAGCGTGGACGTGATGGTTGCTGATGCGTGCGTAGAACCTGAGGCCGTTTGTTTCAGGTCCAGTTGAGAAAGTGATTGCGTTGCCCATACGAAGCACGAATATATTGCTATGCATACTTACCATCTTAGTATATCTTAGTATAGCACTCCAACCCGTAATAGGCCTGCACAAGGCCTGCCCCTAGACGACGGAGCTAAGCTACTACCTACCTTGCCACTACCTCATGAACACTAGTCGCGAAGTCATACCAGTGCAGGTTATCCTACCCATTTCCTCGGCCTCTGCAAGCGAGCGCAAGCGATGTTAGCAGATGTGACCTGTCCGGTTTCCCGCACCCTACAAGGGCTGTGCTGAATCTAAGAATCTGCAGGAGCCATTAGTCTGCCTGTGGCTACGATGTGAGGGTATGTAGCTCCCAGATGAACGGGCAAGGTAGCGATTGGAGTTGTTATCCAGACACCACGGGAAAGAAAGATATCCCCAGCACTTGAGGCTAGCTAAGTTACCCTTTTAGGTAAGGACGAAATCATCCTCATAGAGAGAGGGGAAAACAAGAAAAGAGCAGACGAGAACCAAAGGCTGAGAGTCTACTTTATATTCTACCGGTCCAGATGGAATGTCGGCACATATTCAATTCGAACAACGAGCGAGCTTCATGATTCAAGTTCCGTGTTGTGGACTCCACGCGGGTCTCTTGCCTTTGAGCGGGAATTAACGGGGGATTTGTCCAATCGCAAGGTGCCTATGAGCCATCGGAAACAACTCCGGTCGCATTGCGCAAGAGGGGCTCGTTGAAATACGGAGTACGCATGTCCGGACTTGAATCGTTATTCAAATTTTGCCCTGATTGCTTCAACGTCTTTCGTCTTCCGCCCGTTTCGGGACACAGTGGACTGGTGCAGGAGCATTCCATCCGAGATAGTACAGGGGAGGGGGGGGGGGCAGTAATCCGAGGTCTTTTCTGGGCGTATCCGAGTCGCAATAATCAAGCAAAGCAAGACAATACGCGGGAGAAGGGTTACGATTGCAAGACAGACACTGTGTCATGCCCCATGGACCGGGGCATCCCGAATGAGTCAAGAAAACGGAGTCGGGGAATGCGGCATAATTACCCTCGCTGCTGTTTCGTAGGACTCGTTGAGCATTGATTATTCTCGCGCTTTTCGAGTCCTTGGGGGTTGCACCAGCGGCTCGCTCGTGGGAGAAGTAGCCGAGGAGCAGCGGAAAGAAGGAAGAAAAAAAGAATTGTAGTGGGGGGTCCAAGACGAAGAAAGCCCTGGAGAGGAAACGAAACAAATGTGCCGTGTGAATCGCTCGACCAACAGACCTATAGACACTCACACACAAGATGGGCTCACTCACCACTCAACACCACCGCTCAACACCACCACCGCTCATGGCCCCGTTGCGCTCACACTCGAACCACTTGCTCAGTCAATCACTCACTCGCTCAACTCAACTCACTCACTCACTCGCTCAGACATCGCGAGGAGGGGCCACCGACCATTCCATTGCTCCGTTCGCCATCGTCGCCTGGGTCCCCCCAAAAAAATCCCCTCAATCTGATCCAATTCCCCTCATCTCATTCCGCGTCCGAAGCGTCCAGACGAAGCACGTTGAGCCTTGCGCCTTACGCCTTGCCTTGCCGCGGTGGAGCGCCTCCATATTTCCAGACATCCTTTGCCCCTCTTCGCTCCCCCAGTCCGAGTCTTTGAACCAGCATCCTTGCCCGCCCGATCCCTGTCCATCGTATCATTCTCCAGATCAACCGCGCCCTGGTCACATCGGGCTCCAGCCTATCAGCGCGCCGCCTCCACCAGCTTTCCTCTGCCCTGCCCCGCTGCCTGCAGGCCGCACGTTATCTGCAAGCAAGCATGTCCCGCGCTCCTGACCACGGGGTGCCAGGGATCTGACGTTTCTGTCAAAAGTCATCTTTTGTCTTTTCGCTCGTTGGTGGTTCGTCCGCCATGTGTGCAGGTTCGTAAGCCATCACCTTGGGTTGCACTGCGTTGTTACCCCTGGTTTAGACCAGTGAAATAAAGACGAGGGGGGAGAGAAAGGACAAGGATGGGCGACCGAACGCATGACCACTCAAAATCCGACATGTCCTCATAGCTTCAACCAACGCCCAATTCAAGCTCCGGTATAGAACCAGGGTCGGTCACTTGATGCGTACGCAGGCCCGGGAACTTGCATTGGAACAGGAACCGTCCCCGCAAACATGGCCATGTCGCTGCTAGCCCGCGTCATGTCAACTGCCTTTGACTCACGCACAGGGAGGATCACTCCGCACTCCCAATTTCGACAGTTTATCTTGATGGCCTTGGTAGACCTGTCTTTCGATAGCCGGCCCCTAACAAACACCCAGCGGCCGTCACGGCGGCGGCGGGCACAGTCAGCCTCTAATCACACTTGGCCCGGCCCATCAGCAGGCAACGAGAATGGGGGAAAACCACGGGTGTGGTGGTAGAGATCCCCGTAAAACAGACACTCACCAGGCACTCTCGGAAAGATTGGCGCTCCCTACATAGGCCCAGCCTGGCCGGTGCTGCGTCGTCTGGTCATGTCCGACCCGTCGCACGAAAATCATCTTGCTGTGGACGAGAAGCCGGTCGCGAGCGATGACATCCCGCACCAATTGTGTTGGAAAGGTAGGCGATCGCCACCACTTGGCTTGCACGCAAATCGTGCCCCCGGCCTGTCACTCAAGGTCAATTACTGTCGGACGTGTGCGTGACTTGGACAACAACACGAGGCTGGTGATACAGCACAAGGCCCCTGCCGTGGAAACTCACATTGCGTCCGCCTCTGCTCCCGGCCACCGTCCGCTCTGTCGGGAAGTAGATGCGGAACCGTTCTTGGAGCTCCTTGAGCGCCGCCTCGTCCGGCTTCTTGGCGGCCTTCGACCTTGAGCTAGTGCCGCTGGACTTGTTCTTGAAGTCCTCTATTCCGTCTCGCCCTAGAGAGATTATTGAATATGTCAATTGAGTATTACTTGTAAGCAGCTTAGGGAGGGGGAGCCGTCATCCTTGCCCCATACCTCGACAGGCACTGTATATTGCCTCGATGAACTCGTGACTGAGTGCTCCAAGAGAGGCACACTACCCTTGACTGTTAGCAAAGCGTCCCGAGATACAGTGGAGATCGCAGCAACTTGCCAAGAGGTCGACCTCGACGGGCGAAGAACTGGCCAGACCGAGCGCTGCGACACTGGCTCCGAGGCCGCAATATCCTTCGAACACAACTGTCAGCGATGATTGCTCGAGTCCCACTCGTGGCACCGGGGCCTGTCACCAACCTGTGCGTTCTGCTGCCTTTCCCGTGTGGCTCCCGGGTCTAAATGATGAGGTTGGAGCTTGGGTCAGTATAGTGATTCGGCGGAAAGGAGGGGCCTCGTCTCTCTCCCCGGCCTGCTCTGGATACGCACATGGTATGGACAAAAGCGATATCTGACGTCTTAGAGAAGTCGTAATTTGAGAGACTCGCAACCATTTTGTCGCCTACGCCCGTTGCCTGGAGGAAGTATACTAATTCCGTGTAGAACGCAGTCGGGGTCTGCGGAGTGGTGGCGGGATTTTCCAGTCTTGAGAGATCTATCAAAAAGACCATCTGCATGTAGGCAACGGACGGAGATGCCCCTGGTTAGCCCGGAGAAAAAAAAACAAAGAGTTCAAAGCCAAACTGGACCAGGGTGCAAAGCAAGACGATGTCAGAGCAGGGGGGTTACCGACGTTTTCCATGACCCCGGTCTCACCCCAGTCGTACGGCACGAGGTTGCCCGTTGGGATGACGACACGGAGACGGTTCGGATACTTGAGAAGCTGCAATTTGGAATGCATGGCTCCCACGCCGTGCATCGGGGGGAAGCAGAACTTGATGTTGGCCGGGACGTTGCCACGCATCTGATTCTTCTAATACGAGGTTGCCGGTCAGCGCTGCGCTCAACTACGGCGGCCAGAGAGACAGGGGAAGGGATGGAGGCGGAGAAGATGAGGGGAAACATACCTGGGCCTCGTCTTTGGCGAACGCGAGCAGCAGCAGCTTGGTCCTGCTGATGTCGAGCTTGGAAAGCATCCACTCCTCGTCCCACTGGAAGGACGACAGCAGGGCGAGCTCCAGCTGATCCTTTTGGAAGACTTCTTCAATGGTGATGTCGTCGCCGGTTCGTGGTAGCCCCCGAGCCCAAGTGCGCTTGACGGTGCCATTGGGGTACGGGAGGGAGCTATTGGGAGCTGCTAGAGAAGTTGATGCTGGCGCTGGAACAGACGCTGTCGGCTTCGAGTCCTTGCCCTTGGCTGCGGATGTTGATGCTGTGGCTTGTCTCTTGGGCGGTGGAATCTCGACCACGTCGTCGTCTGTGTCTTTGTCTTCATCCTTGACGGCCGGAGAACGCTGTCGCTTTGCGGGACGCCCTAGATGGTGCTGCTCTGGGTCGCTGGTGCTTTCGCCCTTGATCTTTGGCATCGATGCTGTGCTTTGTCTGTTGGACGGCGGAATCTCAACTACATCGTCATCTGTGTCTTTGTCTTCATCCTTGACGGCCGGAGAACGCTTTCGCTTTGCGAGGCGCTCCAGACGCTCCTGCTCCATGGCTCTGCGGTCGAGGGCGCCAAGCCGAAACTGAGACTGAGGCTGTGACATTGCCCCCGAAGGTTGTTGCGACGTTGCCTGCTGTTGAAGTTGAGGCTGAGTGTGAGACTGAGGCCGGGACTGAGGTTGAGACTGGGGCTGGGGCTGAGACTGAGAAGGTGCTTGCGTCCGTGCCCGTGCCTGTGACTGCGAAAGCAGCTGCCGCTGCGAAGAGACCCAAGAGTCCACCATGGGCGGCGGCATCGTGGATGGAACCCGCTCCCGCGTCGGTGGCGGCATCCCTGAGAGGACCCGTGCTGAGGCCCGTGCTGGAAGCTGCGATGGTTGACGAGCTGGCGCCCGTGTTCGAGGGTGCCCGGGCATCGGCGTTGGAGTCTCGAGAGTTGCAAATTCACTTGCTGATTCCGAGGAGCCGGTCATCTCGTCTTCATCGCCATTTTCATCGGTCTCATCCTCTTCATCCTCCTCCTCCATAAGCTCCTCAAGCTCTGCCTGATGCTCGCGCAATGCCAGCAGAATGGCAGTCCGGATCAGCCTGTCCTCCTCCTGCTGTTGCCGGATGTCCTCCCGGATGATGCTGTCGATGATGCCGAGAGGGTCATTGCCGGACGCCATGCTGTTGATGAAGCGCTGGACATGGTCGTCTGCCATGGCTCTGTCCGATGCGATGTCTGAGGTAACGAGTCTCGTCTCTGTCACTAGTTGACGCCTTTGATGCGCCGATGTGAGTCCGAAAACTGTCTTTCGGCGGGTTGTTTGTGTTTGTGCGTCTTGTCGTGCCTTGATGCCTCTCTGTCGTGGTTGCGTGAATTGGACTGACGCGCTGTCACGTGGTTTGTCTGAATGGAAGGAGCGACTTGCGGTGAGATGTAAGCCTTGGAAGGAGCATCGATTGGATAAATGACGTCTTATCAAATACATCAATGGTAATGGTCTGGTTGAAATGTCTTCTCTTCGCATGCATCACCAGAATCACGTTGCCATGCTTGGAGGGTTGCATCAACACATTGAAGAGATGTTGGTTGATGGGCCTGCCTCGACCCATGCATGCATGTACTCATACAGTACACACGCTATCGATAACGAGTCATCTCACACGTCGAACAACATCAAGCATGTGAATAGGATCAACTTCTTTGCAACAGCCAACCACTCCGACGAATAGGCAATTGTTCTCATCCCAAAAGGATTCAGACATCCAATAAGGGAAAACATGTTATTCCTCTCCCCCTCCCTCGAGAACAGAGTTTCCGATCATGGCGGCGGCTAAGACGACACACGCATCGGACAATGACGTCCACGAGGCTGGTGTCTCAGTTTATATAAGGCCTCCCTTGTCCCAGCGGTATAATTACTCTATCTCTCTAGCTTGGTCTCATTCATTCATCCTAACGCAAGTGGAGATGGCTCCTACACAGCAAACCAAACCGCGTCATATCGTCATTGTTGGAGGCGGTGCCGCAGGCATGGTATGCAAACCTCACGTCCCTTACCCATCACCTCTACTCCATACAACCATTGGGGCTCTTACAAGAACAGACCACTAACATTCGTCATCATTTCCCAGTCCTGTGCCGCAACTCTGGCCAATCATCCAGATGACTTCAAAGTCACCCTCTTAGAGAGAAACAGCTTCGTAGGGGGTCAAGCCATGTCCATCCCCCTCGACCAAGACAAGTACGGGGCATCATGGATGAACAACGGCGTCCAGGGAGGCTCCAAGATCTTCAAGCACACCTTCAACTTCTTTGACCAGTACGGCTTCCCTGCTCAGCCGCTCCAGCTTCAAGTCTCCTTCGGCAAGGGCAAGTCCGGCTTCTGGACAAACTGCTTCCCCAGCAAGCTCGTCGCCCAGCACGCCTCCGACATCCGCCGCTTCGGCGTCTTCCTCAAGGTGGTAAAATGGACCATGCCCGTCCTCGGCATCCTCCCCATATCGCTCATGCTGCGCCTCTTCTTCTTCAGCAAGGACTTTGGCGACAAGATGGTCTACCCGCTCATCGCCCTCTTCCTCGGCACCGGCAACCAGACGGCCAACGTCCCCGCCGCCATCGTCGAGCGGCTTTTCAACGACCCCAACATGAAGCTCTGGGACTACGATCCCGACACCCTGCTGCCGAACCAGCCCACCATGTACTCGTTCGACTGCCTGGACAGCTTCTACGGCAAATGGAAGGACGATCTGGTCGCCAAGGGCGTCACCATCAGGACCAACACCGAGGTCCAAGAGGTGGTGTCACGCTCCAAAAACGGCGTCGACCTCGTCGTCAAGAACAACGGCGACAGCAACAACACCACAAATGAGCACTATGACCACCTCGTCCTCTGCGTCCTCGCCGACGACGCCCTGCGGATCCTCGGCAAGTCCGCCACTCGCCGCGAGAAGCTGGTCCTCGGCGGCGCCGCCTTCTACGACGACCTCACCGTCACCCACTCCGACTCTGACTACTTCAACAAGCACTATGAAACCCGGTTCAAGCCCGAGCTCTGCGGTGAGCCCAAATCCGAGGCCCAGTGCCAGCAAATCGCCTCTGCCAAGGGAGAGCCCACGTCTCCGTCTCACTCATCTTCGTCTTACTCCTCGCCTCCGTCACAGCAGGATCAGCAGAACCAAGAGCAGCAGAAGCAGCCGTTTAACCCCATGTACTACACATACACGTACCAGGAGAACCCGCGCCTCATCGAAATGTCCTTCAACTGCAGCAACTACCAACACCAGTTCAAACGCGGCAAGGACAACAATAACAACAACACTACATCATCATCATCGCCGTCGTCGTCTCCGTCACCAGTCTACCAGACCATCTTCCTCGACAAGCGCAAGCGCGACCTCTGGACCGAGGGCGCCATCGACGAGAGCAAGATCATCCAGCGCAACTGGTGGCACCAGCTCGGCCACCGCTGGCAGCACTACGTCCGCGTCGTGCCGGGCGTCATGTTCATCCAGGGCCGCAACAATACCTTTTTCGCCGGATCCTGGACGTTGGTGGTATGTCTTCCTTGGTCCTCTCCCTCCACCCCTGATCCCCTTGTTTCTTTGTGTCGTGCTTAATCCCGTTACAATGTCTAGAACATGCACGAAGTGGCTTGCGTCAGTGGCATAGCGGCCGCCTACCGGCTCGGCGCAGAATACCGCAAGTTTGACGACTTTGCCCAGGACTTTTTCGTCAAATATCTCCTCGTCTCTCACGGCAAGGTCTTTTCAAGAGAAGAAAATAAGAGGAACAAGGCCAAAAAGAATGCTTAGACGGTTTGGTTGATGCTGTCTCTGCGTCAAAGAAGGAAGAACAAGTAGGTAGGGACAGAGCAAGGGGTTCAGTAGGAGTAGGGTCGAGTAGTTGTACCCCTGAAAATGAAATCATCATGTACCACGCAAAACGTGACAACGCAAAAGTGCAACGCCAAAACGTAAGATCTATCTACCTTGCGCTATACACGCTGGGTATGCTACTCATACAAAGGCTGTCGACACAAGAATATGGCAAACGCATCAGAGTGTTGAAATCTCTGGTCTAGTCATGCAGATGGCATATTGCACAAACATCAGCTGAGAAAAAGGATGTAACGAGAGACGAAACCATGTTAACGAAAGTAGAAGAAGATAATAAGAGAAAGAAAAAGAGAGTAAAACAAGAGAGAAAAGTAGTTGATACGTCAAAGTAGACGACAGATATTTGTCCTTCACATCTCCGCCCAGCTCCATGAGACCGACGACTCGCCAAAACCTCCCAATGCCAATCAAACAGAGAGTAAAAGACGAAGAAGCGGGCGAGATGGAACAACCCCAAGCCTACGACCGCGATGCCGCCAAAAGAAACGCAAAAGAATGGTAAAGAAAGATGGCCCTAATGGCCCCAAAGAGACCAAAACTGCACATCAGGAGGAGAAAGAACCCGAAATTGCCGATCAGGACGAGAAAAAGAAACCGAGATTGCCGACCAGAACGAGAAAAGAAACCTCAGAATAACCGTCGTACCATGCCGAAACAGACCAGAGGTGCTCAGCCGGCACAGAGTAGCGATCAAAGGATGCCTCAATCGCAGCAATCGCCATGACTCCTCGGGTATCATGAAAACCAGAACGCAGTCAAGCCGCAAAGCACAAATCGTCGTCCTGATGCACGTTACAACATCTGTAACTTCCAGAGTCAATTTCCGCAGACGCAAAAATACCGTGAACCCCCCTTAAGTCGATATGCAAATCCTTCTCCGCTTGCGCCCAACGCATCTTTCAATGCACGTTTCTCCTTGACCGTTCGAGAAAAGAATGAACAAAGGAAAAGAAACTGGCAATTCAGAAAGAAAAAAACGGCGGGTTCAACAGAATAGCACATGGCCCTGTGCTCCCGAAACCAGTTGCGTAGGCAAGGCATGGTGTAAACCCCTTTCTAAGGTGATGCGAATGACATGGCGAACAAAAGGACACAAGAGAAATGCTTGGTACTGTTTCCCAATGATCCACAGTGACAAGATGTCAGCCGAGATGTAAAGAAAAAGAAAGAAGCGATATTTGTTGAAGATGCAGAATTAGAAGGAATAGATTTGGGCCACGGCTAGCGAGTGAAAAGCCTCCTCTCGGTAGGCGGTCCCTCGTCTCCAACATCCAGCTTCAGGATCCGTCGAAGATCGTTTTCCATGGCCTGTATGCTGCTTGCGCCGCCGTTCGCTTGGCTGTTGGAAAACTGTTCGGCATTGCGAGGATGAGGAGGGAATGCAGGGGGGCTGGCAGCGGCTGGAGCCGTCGGTGCAGACGACTGAGGGGCGAAAAGAAACCTCTTGAGAGCCTCAGTTGGATCCTCCATCGCTGCACCGGCGTTGGCAGAGGGCATAGGGCTCCTCTGGAAAGCATGAGAGTTGGGTGCCATGCTTTGCGCGGCCTTGATTCGATCCTGGTACGGGGTTGAGAAGGCTGGACCCAGCGGCTGCCCTCCAGTCCCATCCAGCTCAAAAATCTCCATGTCGCCAGAGGACTCCCGGTTGTACGCACGACGGTTCTGGGCCGGGGCAGACGCAGCCGGGAAGAGGGGCGCATCGGCGCGGTGAGGCGGAGACATGACGCCGGCCAGCGCCGACGCCGGACCAGCGGTCTGGTCAACGACCTGCTCTCGGGCCGCCTTTTCCAGCCGATGAGCTCGGAACATGAAGTCGAGCGGCGACTCGCGGTGCTGGGATGCAGACACCGGCCGCTGCGGCGTGGGTGCCTCTGAGTCGGTGGCAGGGGGGGATGGCTGGGGGACGACGCCCCTCGGCTTCCGCACCATGGGAGACTCGCTGTTGGACTTGAGGAAGCTCGGGATGGGCAGGTCAGAGGGGGCGGGCGATGCGTGGAAGGTGGCTCCGGCAAAGGGCGTGCTAGAGATGGGCTTCGAGCCGGGCGACGTCCGCGGTGGTGACTGGTTGTTGCTGAGCTGGTAGTTGGGCGAGGTTGGGTCGTGTTTGGATCTTGGTTTGTTGTTTCGGTTGCGTTGCTTGGAGCCGGGCTGGGCGCCGGGACCTTCCGCAGGCACAGGAGAGACCGAGAGCATCTTCTTGGGAGTCTGGGGCGTCTTGCGGTGGGCATGATGGGCGTGGTGGCTGAGGTGTGACGAGGAGGCGTAATTGGCAGCATCGTTCTCGGAGGCATAGGCCTTGAGAGGGGCAGGCCTGCCTCGACCCTGCCGACGACGACCAGGCGTGCCCTTGTCTGGTGATGCTCGGGCTTCCATGGGGTGAGTATTTTGTATGCTTGGATTTCGGATTTTGTATTGTGCCGTCAGGATCGTTTCATCGATAAGACTGAAGCTGAATCGTGAGGTGCGTGCGAACAAAGGACCGACTTGTGTGGTGTGGTGGAAGAGAGGAGAAAACGCTGCTGGCAGGGGCTCTTGTCTGGCGAGTGATAAGCACGCAGGCGTCACTCGATGAAGAGCCGGGAGAGTCTCGTCTGCTGTCGGAGTAGCGTAAGGGAGCGGTGCGGCGATGATGTCGTAGAGACGAGAGGGGGGAGAGAGTTGAGATGGTGGTAGCTGGGCAAACAAGCAAGGCTTTGTTTGGGCAGTGCTCACGATGTCGGGTGTTTGCTACAGTACTGGATTATAAGGTACCTGAAGAGATGCCGTTCAGCCCCGGCTGCTCCGTATCGGCAGTTAAGGCGGCGTCTAGTGCGGTGTACAGTTGCAAGCGACACAGGTCAAAAGGGTACTTTAGGGCCTAACAGGGCAACCAAGGCCCCGCATGCATGCGCCGTCAGCTGCGAGAGGGTAGCGCCATGTACCGGCAGTCGAAAGATGGCTGCGTTTCTACGGCGATGTACCAAAACAGACTGCCAAACGGCGTACAGCCCGTTTGCTCTCTCCGCTTTCAGGTAACGGTTTCCAGGCAAGGCTGACAGAGAGGCCGCGCTTGCAGAAGCGCTGCTTGGGTTTATGCTGTTCAGGAGACGCATGATAGCGGCCATCTTCTGTACATATTGCTCACTGATACTAATATTCTTGAGAATATTCAAAGACATGTTACAAGATACTGCTACTCCTATTGGTAGTGAGATAAGTACAGACGAGTGACGCCTGTAGCCGCTTTGACTGCATTCCACAGCGTCTATCGCTGTCGTCATTTCGCCGGCTTGGGCAACTGCATGCCCCAAAGTACACAGCAAGTCACCATACGCCCATGGCCAGCGCTCGCTGTACGTTGGCGCAACCTGCAGGCCAGGGTCTGGTCTGCTAGGCACAGCAGTAGCGGCCCATTCCCAGCGCCTACACTGACCTACCACTGCTACAACGCCCGCTATCAGAGCATGCCCCTCGCGCCGATTACGAACCTTGAGGGGTGACCTGAAGGTACCGCGCCCAACCAGCTCCAAGTTACCTTACTGGCGACTCTATTATCCGTCTGTTGCATCTAGACCAGCTTCGGAGATTCTCCTCGCTTGCCGTGACTTTGCTGCCTTCCGCAAACCCTCCGTTTTGGATCCCGTTTGCCAGCTCGTATCTTCCGTCTGCTCCCAGCGCTGTTTGATTCTGTGGCGGGAGATTTTTCCATCGTCAGCCATAGTGCCGACTGTGTGAAGGCTGAGTAAGTGCTGGACAGGACATTATCGGGACTCGCCCCCGGGACCTTGATAGCTAACGAGAGTGTAGAAGCCATCGAATCGATCCCTGGGTGCCTCGGCTGGTTCCTTTCTCTCGAACACCTGCTCGCCCTTACGCCCGGTTGACTCGTCCGCCCGTCGATACCAGAGCCTTGTCGAAACGGTCACGAGCTTCCCCAACATGGCCGACGTCGAGATGAGTGACGCTCCGGTGGCCGCCAAGAAGGCCGACGGCGTCAGCGGCAAGGGAGCCGAGAAGAAGAAGTTTGAGGTCAAGAAGGTACGTTGTGTTGCTGGAGCCGTGCCTACATGCCGCAGATGCAGCAGACACACTGACGACCGGGAGGACAGTGGAACGCGGTTGCGCTTTGGGCTTGGGATATTGTCGTCGACAACTGCGCCATCTGCCGAAACCACATCATGGACCTCTGTAAGCCGCTGGTCATCGCCCTGCGTGGCCTGGAAGTCTGCTAATACTCGCCAGGTATTGAGTGTCAAGCGAATCAAGCCTCAGCTACGAGCGAGGAGTGCACCGTCGCTTGGGGCATCTGCAACGTAAGCCATGCATTCACCCATCCCACGGCTCTACGACGACCCCGGAGAAACGAGGCTAATACATGTTTTGCTAGCATGCTTTCCACTTCCACTGCATTTCACGATGGTTGAAGGCCCGATCAGTCTGCCCCCTCGACAACAGAGATTGGGAATTCCAAAAGTACGGTCGATAAGCAACGATTGGACGGAACGAGAAGCAAATGGGAAAGAAAACAAGGAGACATTGTGTGCTTGGGAGGAAATTCGCGTCATAAACATTTCGAGAATGAATTTGAGTTACATGCTACTATTATGGACGGCATCTCGCAGCGCCTGGCCTTGTACAGCCGTCATGTCCCGCCAGTGTTGAATGCAGAGCCGGCAGGCAGCCACTTGACCGGGTTCTTGTTGTAGAACGGCCATGGTGGGATCACAACGAGGAATGTCAATACCGTCCCGCCCAGTCCAACGTAGACGCACTTGACGATGTCTTGCAGGACGTATCCGACGTTGAATGCGATGAGCTTGTTCGAGCGTCAGCAGATGGCATCGGGCATTCGAGGCTTTGGGGGGGGAGAGAAAAGGTCAGTCATACTCCTGTCAAGGCAAGAAGCAGGGTCGCGAAGACCTCGGCTCGTCTTTGGCCTTCAAAGTCCTGTTGTATGAATATGGCAGTCAGCTGTCTGATTGTCCGCCATCGCGAAATGGGGATTGGGTGTCCTGACTATTTGGCCTTCGACCACGTCCCGCAGCTTGTCCAGCAACTCCTCCGCCATGTTGCGCAATGATGCCTGCTCTTGGATTTATATATCACTCGTTTCGGTTATTTCGTATTTGATAATATTATTGACGGTGATGCGGGGAGATGTGCCGGCGAATGGGAGAAGTATGATATGTTGTTCAGTCGCTAGATGGCCACGCTCGTGGCTCGTTGCTGAGATGGAGAGACTGTAGACACGTCTTTGGAGGATGATGCTTGTGGCGCAGGCATGTCTCAATCAGGCAGGGCGAGGATTGAACGTGTGGCGGTGCAGGCTCAGGTCAGCGCGCAGTTGGCTTAACCTGGACTCTTATGTACAAGTTGGCTTCTAGAGAATGGACTGGTGGTTTCAAGGGGTCATTGTCAGGTTGTCTTGATAGGCCTGGTCATTACCTTGGACATATATGCATGCATTTAGAGTTGTGGCTGTTATACTTTGGATCAGCCCAAGCAAACTACCTACTATAATCTTAAAGTTGGAGAGTCATGAATCGTGAGCGTTGACGACGCTGGCAGTAACAGGTGAAAGAGTGCAATGATTCGGCAATGGCCCAAGCTTAATATTAAGGGGATTTTCATCAGCTCACCAGATCGTATCACGGACTCTCCAGACAGGGATCCCATCTCGGCAGAGCGACAGCGGGAGATGATGCTGGCCCTGGCAGCACACTGCATCATGCGGTGGTAATCGCAAACGCATTGACGTGGGTATGGGTTCACTGCTGCAAGTGACAGGCCGATCTTTGTGTGTGTGAGATCACCACCTGTTCATTTGTTTCCTCGCGGGCAGTTTCTGCAAGTTTTGTGAGTGACGCACCGGTTGAAAAAGGCTTGCTCAGCGCTGTGTCAGTCACTTCGATCACGGCGTGATGGGACAGTCGCTGTACCTTGATTGAGAGGTTTGATTTGACTTTCACATGCTTGTCCCGGGTCGGTACCTAGGACTTGGTGCCACTGAGGATTGTCGTGTGCCACCAGCCAGATTCAGGTCCAGCATAAAGACTCGACCCTGCTTTCGTCCGCTGTCGAGCGGTTTGAATCAGACATCATTATATGAGTCACCGAGGTGCTCACTTCACTTCGAGTTACCCGGGTTTTCCTTCACCTGAACTGAGACCGGACAACCTGCCGTCGTTCTGCGCTGGCCCCCTGCACCAGCTGTAAGGTTTACGTAGAGTTACTGCGGTACCGGGCACCTATCAGAAGATGTCGGTTGACAAAGCGCTACTCCCGATCAGATAGACCAGGCGGGGGACATCAGCGGTTTCCTTAACACATTCGAGGTATCAGGCGACTCCCCAGAGGCTCGACCCCGTACCCCATACCTCTCGCCCTTCTGATCCTCCAGCAGCAAAAGTGAAGTCGCCCCCAAAAGTCCCCCAAAGTCCCCCAAAACCCCCCAAATTCTTTTCCCCAGCGCTCTTCTTCGGCCTGGCCAAACCGGTTTAGCGACCAGCAGCTGGTTTTCGTGGCGGCGGATACCTCGTACTCTGGCGTACCGCCAAGCTGCACAAGGGAAAATTTCGTCTCCTCGCCCCTAACAAAGGACTGGACTGGAAAGAACCAGCTAATGGGGGAACTTCCTTGCTTTTCGGCCCTCAACTTTTTTTTTCTGGCTCCTTAACCCGCTTGAAAACCTCTGTGTTTTCTCCTCCTCCTCTCCCGCTTTCATCCTCCTCTCCATTTCTGCTTGAATAGACTCAGCCCAAGGCACATCTGCCGCTTTCTGCCTCCTCCCTAATTTCAGCAGCCCTTGACGCGTCTCTTCGGGCTCTTCAGGCACCAGACGTTTAATCTTCGCTAAGCTGATAGCGTTATAAACCCCGTCGTTTCTCCTTGCGGCGCACACATCAGCCCTTCGACTGCGCCGCAAACGAAAAGAGACGCTTCGCAGCATCTCCTTTTTACTCGCACCTCGTCTGTCGCCCCGTCAAATCTCTCGACAAGCACCGATATATTCCGTCTTATTCTTCTATTTTCTCGCACCCCGTTCGATCGAACAATCAACCCCGACAAGCTTCCGATAGACCGCCGTTCCAGCATTTGCCTGCCTCGTTAGGGAATCCTCTTCCCTCCCGAAAAGCCTCGTCTCTGCGCATCGCAGACTTGTCCCCGCAAAGCCTTCAAGTTGGCTCAACTCGCCTTCCCGGTCGTTGTCTTCCCCTCACTCCTCGGGCCCGGCTGCTGGGTCTATAGCGGAGTCAACAAGGAACCCCCATAAGTTGGCTTGCTGATATCCCATCAGTCGCCAATTCTCACCTGCTCCCTACCTCTTTTCCAGTAGCTCCCCGCCGGCTACAAAAGACGCGGGAATCAAAAGACACAACGTCTCGATTCCGAGGACCCAGGGTCTTCGTTTTGTTTCGAACCAACAACTCGGCGCGCCTCTGCCGCGCCGAGAGGGCACTTGACAGCCTGTCCCAGGCTTAAAGCGTCAGAGAAAGCATCGTCAGAGAATGTTCAAGAACCCTTAGACTTGCCAGCAGGCTTCGTCCGAGTTGCGCGGTGATTTCAGTTTCAATACTCAGACCGCTTCTTGTCCTCGTCTCAGCCCAGAATCCCTCAATCGACGGAAACCCCAAGATACTCTCATCATGTCCGAGCCGGAGGAGATGTTCCCCGACGTGGGAGGGTACGATACCCCTGTTCCCGAGCTCGACGACCACCGACAGCATTCGTCCGCCCAAAGAGTTGAGCGACCGGAGCGACCGCGCCGGGGTACCTTTGATAGTTTGTACGGCGCTCGCCACCTCGATTCCGACTCCGACAACCAGGCGATTCGCGTTCGCGACTTCGAAGAGGCCATCCTCGACGAAGAAGGAGACAATGTTCAGCCTGTGCAGCGCCATGGGCGCCGCGGAACCGTGGAGTCGTCGCAGGATGGTAGATCCATCTCGCCTCCCAACTCGGTCAAGGCCTTCGCAGAGGCTCGACGTAGGGAGCGCGAGATGTCCTTCTCCGAGGCCAAGAACGATGCCGAGGAGACGCTCGGCCGGACAATGTCCATTTCGAGTCGCCGGAGCCACCGAAGCAGGACGCACGCCGACGACGCCGACAACAGGAGCTTCCTGACCAACAAGACGGCCGAGGAGGACGTTTGCTATCCTCTCCAGGAGAAGCACTCGAAGCAAAACGAGCTCCGAATCGACTTTGACTACCTCGAGGACTTCATCGCCGATGAGAGGGCTGAGCGGGCTGCGCGGGCGGAGACTCCCGCAGAGGGCTTCAAGGACTTGCGACGAACCTCTACCATGCCCAAGTCGCAAATGGCCACGGTGGACGGCGACATTCTCGAGATGCCCTCGGATGACTCCTCGGCCAACGAGAAGGTGTCGGCACAGGCGAGCGAGGTTCCCAAGATGCCGTCGCATCCCGCGGACAACACGCGCTTCAGCTTCTTCTCCTCCGCGTGGGAGTCGACGATCCACGCCGCAGAGATGGGCGACCTCGTGCTCCCGGGCGAGGATATCCGAGGGCTCTTTCAGCTGCCGGCGGACGAAAGCGGCGTCTGGTGGCTCAATGTGAACCACGCCACAAAGGAGGAGGTGTACGGCCTCGGCAAGGCGTTTGGCGTTCACCCCTTGACGATTGAAGACATTGTCACGCAGGAGGCTCGAGAGAAGATTGAACTCTTCCCGTCGTACTACTTTGCGAGCTTCCGGTCGTTCAACGTCGTGGACGAACCCGATGGGAAAGAATACGAGCCTTTCAACATCTATGTCATTGTGTTCCGAGAGGGAACGCTGAGCTTCAGCTTCGCGCCCAACTCCCACGCGTCCGAGGTTCGTAAGAGGATCACGGCCCTTAAGGACTATGTCTCTCTGAGCAGCGACTGGATCTGCTATGCCTTGATGTGAGTTTTGGCTTCTCGAAAACAGACTGCGCCTTTTTTGTTGTTGTGACGATGCTAACGCAACGGCGCCAGTGACAACATTGTGGATAGCTTCGCCCCTGTCATCAACCAAATCGAGCACGAAGCCGATGCCATTGAAGACGAAGTGTTCGTCATGCGGTTTGACGATTCCAACACGTTCCTGCGGTCTATCGGACGGGTGCGGAAGAATTGCATGGCCCTGCTGCGACTCCTGGGCGGCAAGGCCGACGTCCTCCGCGGCTTCACCAAGCGGTGCAACGAGAACTACCAGGTGACACCGCACATGGACATTGGCATGTACCTGGGCGACATCCAGGATCACGTCGTGACCATGGCCACGAACCTGGGCCACTTCGAAAAGATCCTGTCCCGCGCCCACAGCAATTACCTGGCGACACTGTCCATCAACAGCATCTCCCAGGGGACCGACATGAACCGGGTGCTCAGCAAAATCACCATGCTGGGATCGATCCTGGTGCCTCTGAACCTGGTCAGCGGCGTGTTTGGGATGAACGTGCATGTGCCGTTTGAGACTGTTGGCAACCTGGGGCCCTTTTTCGGCATCATCGGCTTCATGGCCTTTCTTTGCATTCTGTTGATCACTGTGGCGAGATGGAAGCGAATGATTTAAAAAAAGGGGCACAGTGTTGTACGTCGCACACGTGGTATATAAAGAAAAGGGGGCCTCTGGTTTTTTCGTTTCTCTTCTATTTTCGTCCTCTTTTCATGTCAGGATCCCTTTCTTGGCTTATTCCTTGGTCGGGGTTAGGGGTAGATTGGGCACGATAGACTCGGGAAGCATTCTGAGGCGTGTGGTCGGTCATGTCGATATAGCCTTTTTTGTAATGTGGTAACTGAATTGTACTATGTGGCTTGGTCTTGTTTGTTTGCACTTTGTCTCGGTGAAGAAGAAACCTCATCATTCACATGGCATCTTTCTTCTTGAGAGAATATGAATAATGTATATACATAAAACTGCATTGGAAAATGAGAGTAAAATGACGTTGAAATCATGCTTGTCAACTTCTTTCTCCATGAGAGGAGCACTCATCAAGCCATCGCCAAGTGGAGACACTTGTCTCTCCTCTCATTCGCCCGCGCATTAAACACCCGACCCTTCGCCGGCGGAAAAAAATATCATCACTCATTCCAATCTCTACAGTACAGACGACGACACAAGAAAGCACCACTACCAGACATTCCCTCCCAGAAACCACAGCTTCTCTACCTCTCCAATCTTATTCATTCCTGTTGGAAGAAGCCGCCAGGATGAACGCCGCGCAGACGGGAATCGAGAACCTCGACCTCGAGAAGCTCAACGATAAGGATAAGACGGAGCTGCGTCAGTTTCTCGCAAACGAACAGCAGCGATCCCAGATCCAAGCCCGTATGTTTTTACTCCCAGCTTCCCCTTTCCCTTTCTCCCCCAAAGCTTTTCTACATTGGAGAGGCCATAAGGACAGGACGGACCAAAAGGGTGGATTTTTTTTTTGCTGACGATTTCGAAATGATGATGGGGGCGTGGGCAGAAACACACAACCTGACGCAGATTTGCTGGAAAAAGTGCGTCACGGGGAGCATCAAGGGGGCGAAGCTGGAGAAGGGCGAGGAGGGGTGCCTGGCCAACTGCGTGGATCGGTTTCTGGATATCAATTTCTTGACGATGAAGCATTTGAATAACATGCGGTCATGAGAGGGTTTTTTTTTTTTTTTTTTTTTTTTTGGAAGGCGATGGATGTACGATTATGTATGTTTTGATGGCATAGATTTGATGAGGCTTGATAGAAATTGTTACTTTGACTCTACTCATCATAAAACAAGAGTGATGTCAAGGACATAGAATGAAAGCACGAGGTCGGAGTCCACTGGAAGGTATTTCAGGTAAGATGACATGATTCCCGCTAACAGCAGTCAAGGCTTCGCCAGTACGCAATCGTGTATGAAACATTGTCACATATATGTCAGGCTCGCATCAGTGTCTTCACTCTCCGTCTTCATTTTATTTCTTCCCCTCTTCTCTTCCCGCGGATCGGTACGTGGACGTCTTTGCATATGTATATCATGATATCGATCCGTATAAATGACAAAGCTTTCTCAACTCCCGTGGTGTTCCGATGCCCAATGCTTTTCCTCTCCCGTCTGTGTGCATTCAAGACCAGACCGATTTCCGTTGCCGAAGAAAAGAAAGAAATAAAAAGACGTGAAGAATGAAGGACCTCTTTGCGCGACAAACAAACATATCCTGCTTAGACCAGAGACAGCTTGTTGGCGGCAATGTCGAGGGCGTCGACATCGGGGGTCAGGCGGGCGTAGGCCTTCTTGGAGCCGTCGGGGCTAAAACAAGGACAAGATATTAGTATGGATTTACATCCTCAGAAGAGTTTCCAAGCAAACATACCGGATCAGGGTGTTGATCTTGACGGTGTCAATGTCGTAGAGCTTCTTGAGGGCCAGCTTGATCTGGGCCTTGTTGGCCTTGACGTCGACGATGAAGACCAGGGTGTTGTTCTCCTCCATCTTCTTCATGGCGCTCTCGGTGTTGAGAGGGTGGATGATGACCTTGTGCTCATCCAGGCGGGGGACGTGGTTGATGGCCTTGCGAGGGTAGCGGGGAGCGCGCGACAGGACCAGGGTCTTGGGGCGGTGGAAAGAGGTGCTCAGGCGAACCTTGCGGTTCTTGGAGGAGTGAGTCTGTTGAGACGGAAACCTGTTAGCAAAGACTGCCTCTCGAATTTGTTGAACACAGAGTCAACATTGCACACGGAACACCACTTACACCCTTGAGGGCAGCCTTGGCAGCGGCGTTGGCCTGCTTGGAGCCCTTGGCGGCAGCTACATGAAACATATACGCATCAGCAATCGCTCTTATTCAGAACTCGCAAAATCTGCTGCTGCATGATGCTTGCGCGGAGATTTGTGGGAGAGCATGTCGTCGTGTGTGTGTGCGTGTCGTCGATTCGCTTCGGCTTCGTTTCGTTTCGCAAGGATAGTCGAAGAATAATAACGAGTGTGTTTGCTTCGGCTCTTTCGACGACGACGACGACACAACGACTCTCTCCCTCTTCAAGTCGTACCTTTCTTGTTAGCGGGGGCCATTGTATCGGCTTGGTGTCGAGATTCTGCACTGGGCGGGATTGGGTGCGTTGAGGAGTTGTCGACTTAACGGAATAGCGAAAGAGAGGAAGGGAAAAAAAGTTCACCAAAACTGCGAGAGGTGGTTTAATCGGTGGTGTGGGCGAAATTGGCAGAAAAGATTAGGGCTCCAGCAAGCGTGCGCTCTGATTGGCTCATTCTTCATCAAAGTCATGTGACTTCTTCCACGAGCATAATCGCTGGGTTTTGGCGAGTGCGCTAACCGCATTTAGGACGAGTATTTATAAGTAAAAGTGTGTTCAATATCTATGGCCATACTCATTCGTTTGGGACAGACGTTCCTCTTCTCAACACCGCCGAGGAGGCGAGACAAACTCACCTCAGCACGTCACTCGAACACGTAGCGACTCACCGGTCCGAGATTGCACCGCACGATGCAGACTCAACGCTGAACGGCTAGCTTTGCGACAGCTAGGATCCCGGGCATCTTTTCATTCCTTTACCACCAGCTGTCCCCAAGGTTTCTGGAATCGTGGCAACATAATTACAACTTCAAGTCGACTCCCTCGCAAGCAGCCTTGACCCATAGCCAGGTCATACCCACCCTCACTCTGCAGCTACCCCCGAGCACACCCCGCCGAAGAAACCAACCATGGCCGCCAAGAAGAAGACGTTAACTCGTCTCTCCCAAGGACGCCCGCCGCTTGCCACGCCCTCCCGGTCCATGACGCGCAAGGCAAGCAGGACACTGATCAACAAGCATCATCAGCTCGAAAAGGCCCGAGCAAGGGCGGTCCAAACCGGCGACAAGGAGACGGAAGCCAAGATCACAGCCGAGCTCGAGAAGCTGGGAGGGTTGGGTCACTACCAAAAGGCCAGCCTACAGGGACAGAGCATCGACAGAGGAGGCGACACGTCAAAGGTCCTCATGGAATGGCTGCCGCTGGAGGAACTCAAGGGGCGACATCAACCTCTGCAGATGCTCGAGGTCGGGGCCCTCAGCACCCGGAACGCTTGTTCGACGAGCAAAGTCTTCAACGTGGAGCACATTGACTTGAACAGCCAGGAGCCGGGAATCCAGCAGCAGGATTTTATGGAGAGGCCGTTGCCTGAAAATGGCAAGGGGCTGTTCGACATTATCTCGATGAGCCTGGTTCTCAACTTTGTCCCCGATGCTCTCGGCCGCGGCGCCATGCTTCTGCGAACACTGTCGTTTCTCCGCGCCGATGTCGATACCGCCATCACCACCGAACCTCTCTTTCCTTGTCTCTTCGTCGTCCTGCCAAGGAGCTGTGTCGACAACTCGCGATACTTTACCGACGACAAGTTTGACGAGCTGATGGCTGCTCTTGGTTACACAAGGGTGAGGAGCAAGAAGACGCAAAAGCTGGCATACAGTCTCTGGAGACGAGTCACGGGGGTGGTGAGGCCAGGGCTCACATTCTCAAAGCAAGAGGTCAATCCGGGAAAGACGAGGAACAACTTCGTCATCACTCTCAAGGGACAAAGGACTTGATTGATCGGGCTTTGCTCGAGCAAGAGAGGGAAATGAGAAAGTATCCTTCGAATAACATCAGAGCACCCTTCGAATTACGCCAGGATAACCGACTCAGTACGGAGTATGCGCCGAGTAGCCAAACGACTTCATGCACTAGGGCCCAACAACCTCGCGTGCGGAGCATCAGGACACATTCGGCCGACAATGATTTTCCTTGGGTTGCTTTTTTGGAGAAGACGCCGGCCACACTGACCGCCTAGGAGTGCTCCCTACCTCGCCCTCCACACACCTGAGAAGTCGACATACAAGTGCTACAACCTCGCGTCGAGATGGCGGTCAACTACCCCCCACCGCATGGCTGATCCCACAAGCGACCCAGTCAAGTACATACGTTGCGCTTGATTTCTGGCACGATTGTCGACATATCAGAACTCCCAGTGCGAAAGCTGCGGTCATCTAGCAATGCAGAGTTGGAACACCTGACATCCGGATTCTTCCCCGCTACGAGTTGATTCGTGGGTGGGCAGCGAGGAACTTGGAAGTCGAAAGTCGAAAGTCGAGCCACCATTTTCGCCAATCTCATTATTCCACTCCTCCGACGCCTGTGCATCTATTCATCTATCCTATGCCGACACCTTCGTCGCAATAGCGGCCGCGGCCTGAGCGACGGAGGCCGGGGTGAACTCGGAGAGGGCAAACTCAGTGAGCGGATGAGTGGCTGGCAGCGGCGCGTTGCCGGGTCTGACGGCCGGGACGCTGTGCATGCCCGACTGGCGAGCTGCGTCCACCTCGCTGAGGTTGTCGCTCAGGAAGATCCAGCGTGCGGGGCTGATGTCGGGATAGTGAGACAGGATAGTGGTGTAGCTAGCCACGTCGGTCTTGGGCCCCGCATTGACGGTGTCGAACCAGTCAGAGATGAAGACGCTCATGTCGGCGGGTTGGGCGGTCGTGTGAGCAAAGAAGAGCTTCTGGGCCGGGACGGATCCGGACGAGTATATCATGATCTTCTGGCCGGCCGCGTGAGCACTGGTGATGAAGGGCGGCACGTCAGGGAACAGTGGAGCCTTGAGGACGCCGGACTCGTATCCCTTCCTCCAGAGGTAGCCCTGGAGCGCCTTTAGGTACGGCGCCTTGACGTCTCGGGCCACCAGGTCCCGAACGTGAGCCTCAAAGGCGCCGCGGTCGTCGCGGTACTCCTGGGGGAATGCGTTGCGGTACTCGGCAAAGCTCGACTCGTCCCACTGCTCAGCCAGGAACGTGGGCAGGACTTGGAGGGCATAGGGGAACTGGGGCCCATCCTAGGTCAGCCACGGCGGTTGTGACGGCGACGAGAGAGAAGAAACGACAATGTGCATGGGCAACGAAGCAACACACAACTGCAAGTGCGAGCACTACTTCGTGCAAGCAGGTCATAACTTGTGGTGTGCGCGAATAGTGTGGTTGAGCAAGGAGCTAGGCTGGTCGTTGTTGGGGAAAAGCAGGGGTGGCTGGGTAGTTCTGGGTTATGGGCAGAGTCGATTGGCCGCCGGGCAAGGATGGCCGAGCCGCGATAGACGGGACAGCGAATGCAGCGCGACGCCGCCGAGGGTTGAGAGGGGGGGAAAGGTGGAGGACGAATAAGGACGGGCCAAGGGACAACTCACCAAGACATCCTTGACAAAGGAGATGGGACAGACGGTGCCCTCTGCATGAGTGAAGGTTGCGCGATAAGCATCAGCTGGAGGACAGGACGAGAGCCTTCGATCAAGGGGGGGGTTGGGGGGGGGCGGGTAGGGAAGCGAGCAGCAGAGGCCAAAGCAAGACAAGCAGCAACCCCGTGATTCGGTTTCGCGCAAGCCCGTTTGCTCGCCACGTTGATCAGCCCGGGGTAAGTGGGGGAGGGGGCGCCATACCAATGTCTAGCAGGATAACCTGGAACTGCCCAAAGTCCGTCTCAGCAGCCATCTTGCGTTGCGCTCCGCTCTCTCGTTTTCTTCGCTTTCTGACTCTCCTTTTGTCTCTGGCGGGGATTGAGTGAGTATGCAGGGAGCTGAGAGAGACGCAGGCGGTGAAGATGGCTGAGGAATATTGTATGACGTGCGATATAATGCTTTGATTCAGAAGGTCTTTTCCACCTACCTTACCAAAAGAGATGGTACAAGACACGATCGAAGTGACCGGGAATCGGCAAGATTGAATCGCAAGTTCCGTCAAAGCGCGGGTTGTAGGTGAGATGTCAAATTGCAACTTTGTAACTGAAAGGAGCCAGGGTCCAGCAGAAAAGAGAAAACTTTTTTACCAGGTTTTTTTTTTTTTTCGCTCTGTCTCTTCCCCTCAATTCGGCGAAGGGTGGTTCTGTCAGTTTCCCTTTTGGTGCTCTTTTCCTCATGCAAAACTTGGCTTTTTTGATTGACGCTACCCTGGAGCTGGAGCTGGGGCCCAAACGCACTGTAACAGGGTCCAACGATGTTGCCAAGTCCCTTTGTGCAACGAGCAGCGACAGTTCCTGACTTACTCGATTTAGGGAGCGCCGCTGTATGTTTCTTTCTTTTTCTTTTTGCCAAGCGTGAGACAACAACACAGGTGAGTTACCTTTTTGCACTGTGCTGCACTGTATCCATCAGGGGGCCGGCTTGCATGCATTAGAGGCGCATGGAGGTGCGTCAGCGTGCAGCCATTTTTTACAGTACGACGCAGTTATGGCACAGTCCAGGGCGGTCAGAAGACGAATGAATGGTTTGTAGGCTGTATGGAAGGGTGATATTCCTGCGTTTGTTTCGTATTGACTTGCTGTGTCTGTCGCCTTCTTGTATGAGTATTGATTTTCGCAATAAGATGATCTATTACTGCATTTCACCTTCTTTGCGTCCTTTTGTGTCTTGGTTGGGTTGGATAGGCGAGGACGGGATCGGCCTCTATGCTAGTGTTGTCGGCAGAAATTGCCTCTTGGGTCCTTTGTCAATGTGCTCTCGTATGCACAGAGCTCTTGTAAAGTGTTATCACGCACAATAGCTGAGGTATGTGCTGATATCGTAGACAATGACACCACCCTGCGTCTCAAGTGCTCGTGCTCGTCATATGAAGCTCGTCATCACTGTTCGATCAAGAGCAGTGCTGGAGTCCACTAGCGGGCATCTACCTCAGCTAGCAGTTCCAGTCATACGCCCCATCGACTATCCGCCGACAGCGGCATCTTTGAGTGTGAGTAATAGATGCCGATATGATCCCCTTATTACGACCGCCGGAGCCGAGATCAAAACGGGGTCGATAAATGCAATCCACTCTACCTGTACCATGTATGGGGAAACCGGGGACCCTACAGATATCTTGCTTCCGTATCTTTGCTCCGTATCTATGACTGCATGGTCGATAACGCAGGGCATCCACCTATCGGATTGTGTGGTAGCACATCTACAGCGTTGGTCCACGGAGTACGAATAGCTGTATCTAGATGGGCGTATGGATAAGGATAAGGATTGATGGAGATAGATACCGATACGATACCATAGATTGGCAGATGAATGGATTGCCACTCCGACGGGCCGTGGAAACCGAGGGAACCACGATGGAAAGAGACGAGGCGCTTTGATTGATTCAATCTCGCTGTGGCTTCTGAGGACACGTTGCGGGTTTTGCGTGCTTTGTCTTGCACTTTTCGGCTCTGCGGATTTGCGGTGGGTAATCTGAAGTAATTGGGGGACACTGGGCAGGGGGGCGTGCGGAAAAAGATGCATTGAGCTTGGATAATGAGGGAGGGATGGTGGATGGCGAAAATGAGATCGAAATTCGGGGAGTAACTCGTACCTGGATTGGATGGAGACACGAGAGGTGAATTGGGACGAAGCTTTGGAACGCTTCCGGCATTGGGACTTGTCAATTGCGGAGACGGATATCCACTGCTCAGCGCTTTCTCTATGATAACCCACTCGTGCCGAATCCGTCTCCGAGCGAGGATCTGGAGGTGTTTCTATTCTTGTTGAGGTTGTCAAGTTGCACGGAGTGCTTTGTACTCCGAGCACTCATAGGTACTGTATTGTATTGTATTGACGATACTTGCGGAGCACAGTATAATAACACAGCTGTCTTCGATACAAGTACAGTACGAGACCCGATCTGCGTGCGAGTACAGTATGAATAGCCAGCAAGATAGGGGAGCATTCCTGATGCGCCTGAGGCAACAAGCCCAAGTCGAAACAGCCGTCTTGTTTACTTTAGCCGACGAGGAGGGTGAAATTGATAATGCGAGGAATCGACGGATTCGGATTGGATGGTTGGATGTTCTGTGAAGGGGGTGTGTGTGCTGCATCGGATGATTTGGAGCAAAAACCAGAAGAGGCCGTTTCTCCAGAAACGAGGTCGCTGCGAGCTTTGCATTCCGACCAAGTTTTCCATGTTAAACTTATCACAGCCCGTGAGGATTCTACAAGTTGCAAGATGATGCAATTCCTGTGGAAAGGGATCCAGAGACTCGCCCTCGAAGGCAAAAACAACATCACGGACATGCTGATGATGCAAACTGTAGCTGATACTCGTCCATGGCAGAAACAGTGCTGTTTTGTGTCTAGACCCCCTTCATCCGGGCCTCCCTGATCATGGCGCTGATGAAACAGGCCATCTCGAACCTGCCTGCGCAGATACAGTGTTGATACTTGTTCCAGACACAAAACGTCAACGTCTCGAGTCCCCCCCCTTTTTTGCACATCAAACAAGCGCACCAGATCCGTCAAGGCCGTGGTTGGACGCATGAGTGCGAGTTCTGAGACAAACGGGTCTTGACGAGCTCTTTTGCACGAAGAAGCAACGGCAACGCGTTCCTGTGCGGCACACTGTGCACACTTCCTCCTCTACCTAGTACTTTGCAGACGTACTGCCTACATAGGTGAGGCAAGGTAGACGACGCTTTAAACCGTACTGAAGACAGTGCAATAGAACAAGACGCCGTCTGGAGGTCCAATCAGGACCGGCATTGCTGCAGTCGCCAGGACACTTGAAACGCCAGAACCCGGCCAAGGTTTGTGCAACAGGTTCGACCATCTGCCGGTACAGGTACCTGGATTTGCTGGACAACCTCAGGCATCATCCTTCAAAGTGATACTGTCCCTTACTTTAGGTACAGTAGAATAGGTACCTGAAGATGGACTGACCCAAGGCGTGTAAGCTGCAAATTGCCCAATTTCGTCAATCAATCACGAAGCGATTTTCAGCAACAAAGTCTAATGACACGCGGCGACCGACGTGGCTTCTCTGCGGTACGAGCACCTGCGCGCCGAGCTGTATGGCGACCTGAGGTACTCGGGTATGAAGGAGGAGGGAACTCAGGTACGTGTGCATGAACTTTGACCTGCTGCGGAAGAAATGGGGGGTGTCGATGGTTAATTGGGGACGGGGAGGCTGCTGTACTGTATCGTATGTGCCGTGCCCAGTATTCGCGGTTGATGCCATCTCAAGTCCATATTGTATCAAATCAAAGCACTTGGGAGGTGAGAGCTACGAGCTATGACAACAGCACTTACATCTCTACCTGAACCTCGACAGCTGGAGCCATTCATTCATCAGCCTGGTCGTGTGCTCTCTCGACCCTCTGATCCAAGTACATTTAGAGATAAGCTGCAGCAAGGAGAAACGCGGGGGCCATGGATGCATGTCAATTGGTGCCACGCAGCACTGCTGTCATGGTTTCTTCACCAATCTGTCGCCTCGCTTCTTATTCTGCTGCTGCTGCTGCTGCTTCTTCATGCTCGGCAGTCTGCGACGTGGACGGATGGCGATCCACGGCCGAGATGCAGCATCCACGGATGGGTTAACGGCCTGTATATACGTAAGGAGGCATGTAAGGTAAGGTATGAACTGTACTGTAGGTAGTAATCCTGCCAGGAGATGACCTGTACATGTACGTGTCCGTCCCGGCTTGCTGCGTGTTCCTACAGTACAGCATGTACGTGGACATGCCGTGAGACTTGGGCGAATGATGGGCAGCCAGAGGCATTTGGGAGTCTCTTGGTGCTGATGGTGTGCTTCCGGGCTGCGGACCGTGAGAGCAGATGTACGAGTATTGAAGGCCCTCACGGCCAATAGGTAGATGCGTGTGGTGAATGGGCGGTTGAGTGTTCAGGTACCTACAGTACTTCATTGAAGCTCTCCATCTTCAAGGTGACTGATCTGGTTCATCCCAAACCAAGGGAGAAGCCCTTGATGGTTAGGCTGTACAGTGTTAATTACCAATCAATCACACGGTCCAGTCACGCTGACCCTCGTCATTTCGTCGTCTGCGGGGACCGCCACCTGGCGTGACTGCCCAGACGGACCACGTTGGAACACTCTGGAGTGCTGCTACCAAGCAATAGTGGCGCTTTGTCAGCGCCATCCAGCGCACATGATTGGCAGATCCGCTCTCCCCCAGACGGCACAGTGTCGCCCGTACCTGCGCCGGGCTGCTTGGGCGTTGGCACTCACGTTAGCGTCCCGTGTTGCCATGGCGGCCAAAGCGCTAACAATTGCGACTTGCCTTTTGGGGCACCCGGACCCTTTAATTGGTGGTACTACTAACCTTAGCATTGACCGGAGCTCTGAAAAGGTCCCCATCGATTCATCCTCATTCTAAGGCACTGGACCGGACCTGCTAGACTCCTTTTTCGTCATCGCGTTATATGACTAACAGCACGTCACCCGCCAGCATTGCCGACTCGCGCAACTGCGTGCTCAAGTGTTGAGTTGTTGAACAGCTCCATGTTGCAACAAGTCCCAGCCATTGCGTGGTCCCTCTCAGCGCTCACCGATAATCACCCACGGCGCACTTTGCCGGCTGGCCGCCACGAGTTCTTCATTGCAGTACGTGACCTTTACAAGCTTGCCATGTCCTTCGCAAGTACCGCTACACGTTCTGAGGGACGAATAGCTGGAACCGGCATGCAGCCCGCGAATGATTGCTCCGGCGTGGCCTGATCAGAGACACAGCACGCATGCCAACCAACCGACATGCGAGCTGCAGCGCAACGCAGGCTGCAACCACGAAGTCCCGCGCGAGTATTTCCGGTCGGGCCTACATCTCATTCTCGCCCAGCAATGGATTTGTTACTTGCGTTGTTGCTCCCAGAGATGGGAGTGTGATGCACCCCTTCTCAGTCGTGCTCCCATAGGTACTCGGTACGGAGCTGTACTCGCGCCACAAGTCCACCGCAACGTGGCCGGGACCCTGCGCGACGCCTCGTGCGAACAAAGCCCGCACGGTGCTCCGCAACAGTGCCACGCGTGACTCTTTGCACACTCCCTCAGCAGACATGAGCCCAAAGGTCCAGAACGGCTGGCCGGCTGGCTGTGCTGCGCTGCACGCAACGACTGAGGGAACTCGTGGGCTCGGAGTACCTAACTCCGCAGGGCGACGTCGAGGACGGGAGGAATTGGGGTAGGTACCTATCTGAACCCGCACGGTGCCCGACGAAACGAAACAAGTTGAAAGTGTGCAAAGTGCCTGAAGGGGAATGCTTTCACGGAGTACGAGAGTACTTGCATAGGCGCCAAACACCGTGCTCGAAGCCCGGAGTTCGTACTGATACCCAACCTCACTGTTGCACTGCCTGGGCGAGTACTCGTACCTACGGCAATACATCGTATCGTCCCATATCAAAGACGTCTTGCGTGGGCCATCCATCGTACGGTCTCTTTATGCTGCATGCCATGTTAAGGATACCTCTGTGAGGTCGGATCTTGTTCAATTCACTTGCTTGTTGAGTTTGCACCAGACAGAGTCCAAGTTGATGCCCTATGCGGCCAGACCGAGTCCATGACGATTCACGTAGAAGTGCTCGGTACTCAGGTACCTGCACTCAGTCGTACTCGTTTTCAGGCTTCCAAGGTACCTCAACCAGACTCGCATTCATGCTGCACGCACCTTGAGGGCCGTGCCTGCACAAAAGCACTCGTAGCCCCGTACCCAATACCGGCGTGCTGTAGCGCCCTCTGGCAGCCTTCAATGGGATGTAGGCTAGCGGGCTAGTGCGCCTGCCCCACCACCCCCGGCGCCGCTGCTGGCAGGCTCTCGTGGCTCGTCCGCTCCTGCCTCCAGGCACTAACGCGGCAACCTGTCCCTCGAGGCCGTATCGGGTACTGGGTACGTACCGCCTGGCACCGCCCGGCGTGCACACCCCCCGTGCTTCCACCCTCTTCCACGGCCTCTTTTTACTGATCCCCAGTCCGGTCCAGTCCAGTCATTCCCTTTTCCCTCGTCCTGTCTTCTCACCCTTCTTCCTGTCTGTTCCGTTCCCGTCCATTACTTGTACTTCTTCATTCCCGTCCCTCCCCCCATATCCTCCTTCCCCCCTGGCACCGCACTGCTATCCTCGACATCTCTCCTCCCAAAGGCCTTCTTTCTCCTCGAAGCTTGCGTCCCTCGCCAACCTCAGTCTTCGTCGACTCTCCGCCGCCGTCTGCACTGCCATCGCATCGCACTGCATCTCGTCGCATCGCACTCGCATCGCAAGTTCTCCGAAGCCAAGCCTGCTCCCCCGAATTTGCCACCTCGACGAACCATCGCAAGCCTCCTCTGGCCAATCCGACTTGACCGGCCCGCCGCAACCGACAACTGCTGCACAAAGTCGTCGAGAGAAAGAAGGGTCCCTTTGCCCTGCACCAACTCCCCCCAAAGCGGTTCTACCCAAGCAGTCAGCGCCTCGCCCTCGGTTCCCTCCTCGTCTCTTCCTATTCCTCATAGACCTTGGTCGTCGACACCGCAAGCGCAGCTCTGTCAGCGTGTTATCGTCCTGAGCACACCGTCTGTCTAGTCCACTGCCTTCGCCGTGCCTGACTGCCTCGGCCCTCCGCCCGTCGTTTGGTCATACCGGCCCCGGTCTCGGCCCGCACTCGACAAGCCTTCAGTCAATCTCCTCGTCGAGTCACACCGCGGATAGGCACAACTTCTATTCTCCCCAACAGCGGCCTTTACCAGAAGCTTCCCTCAACGGCTCAACCGCGCTCGCGAACTTGTTGCATCTCCTTCGCCTTGGTTGAGTCACCCCTTTTCAGCGAGAGCTACGCTCCGCTTCCGGCCACCGCCCTGGTTGGTCCGCCTCGTTGCTTCACTCTCGACTGTCACACTCTTCCCCTTTCCCCTCCTCGACACCTCATCTTCAGACTCTCTCGCCCACCTCTACCTCCCTTGACGGACCCGACCCTCGCCGTCTTACTACTGTCAACAACCTCGGCCAACATCAGGCAATCATCATCGCCTCTACCAGTCGTTCATTGACGCACAACACTCATAACGCGACCTCGATGTCATCATAACGAATTCTCATCTCTTCCAAACTTTCTTCTCTATACGCAAGCCGCCCTTTCGGCATCTTGGCCACGGTTTCATCTCTTCGCGTCTCCTTTGTCTCTTTTATCTATCAATTTATTTATCAAATGCGAACCTGATACAACAATCATCACTCCATCGGTCCACCAACTTCAGCAAAACCAACAATCACCACGCCTGGCCGCACCTGTCGTCTACTTCTTTCTTTTGTCCTCACGGCTTGTACATTTCCGTCGTCTCTGTTTCGATTCGTTCTTCGTTTGCTGCCCTTAAGCAGTCTTTCGTCTTCGTTTTCCACCTCGCCTAGTCGCAACCTTGCTTGTATAGAAACGTCGAACGCTTCTTCCATCTCAAGGCTGCGTCTTCACGATAAAAAGAGCATTCATCGTTTCTTTTTTTACATATCCTGTTATCACAAAACTCCTGTATAAATAAGTCTGCTCTTGTTTCTGGGTCCTTTCTTCTTCCCCTCTTGTTTCTTCATCCTCAACGTTTCTTTATTACGACATTTTATTATCTCATCATCTTTCAACCTTCGTCAGCATGGAATGCTTGAGGAACAAGTTTACTGGTGGCCTCCTCCTTGATGGGGGTCGCTACCAGACCATCTCACCACTCAACCACGGCTCCTTTGGCATGGTCTTCATGGCCCAGGACCTCGTCTCGAACCAGGTTGTCGCCATCAAGTGCTTGACTAAGAAGTCTGCCGCTTCCGACACTGGTCTTGAGCTTGCCGTCGATGAGCGATCCGAGGAGTATGCCCTGCACAGCAGCCTTGGCTCGCACCCAAACATTGTCAACCTGCTTGATACGTTTGAGACGGATGCTCACGTCTTCTTGGTCATGGAGTTCTGCTCCCAAGGCGACCTGTACGAGGCGATTCGCAACGGCCACGGACCCCTGGAGACCGAGCATGTTCGTCAGTTCATGCTCGAGTTGGTGGACGCAGTCGCGTACATCCACTCCAAGGGCGTCTACCACCGCGACATCAAGCCCGAGAACATCTTCCTCACGCACGACGGCGCCATGAAGCTCGGTGACTTTGGCCTGGCCACCACCGACAAGTGGTCTTACGAGACCACCGTCGGCAGCGACAGGTACATGGCCCCTGAGCAATTTGACTCTGCCGGTGCCGGATACTCGCCCGCCGAGGCCGACATCTGGGCCATTGGCATCTGCCTCCTCAACATCCTCTTCTCTCGCAACCCTTTCACCACTCCCACCGAGGCTGACCCCCTGTTCCTCGACTTCTCCCGCGACAAGCAGAGCCTCTTCGATGTCTTTCCCAGCATGTCCCAGGACACGTACGAGGTCATCGTGCAGTGCATGAACTTGGATCCCAGGAAGCGTTCCCTCGAGGGTGCCCGGGATGCCCTCCTTCGCGTTGTGAGCTTTACGACGGAGGACGAGAGCCTCGATGACTTTTGCGGTGCTGAGAACCCTACACTTGCATCTGCTCATCGTGAGCCTCTCCGGACTCCGTCGATTCAAACTCCGCACGTGGATGGAGGCGCGTTCCCGTGGACCAAGGCGCTTAATGAGACCCCTGCTCGCCGCCAGCTCAGTGCCATCCCCGACGACGAGAGCTATAGCGAAGATCTCTTCTCCAAGTCTGGGGAGACTACGGACTGGTGCTCTGCCTACGTCCAGACCCCCTCGTCGTCCATTATGGACACGCGCGCCATTGAGGCTCGCATGCGCAACTTCCAGATTTCTCGTCCGCCCCAGCCCAAGGTGTCTCCCACTGCTGGCTCTCTGCCCATTGCCATGGGCAAGCCGTTCCCTTCTATGGCCTCCGTCTTTGGCATCCAGAAGGACACCGTCTCCAAGAGCTGGAGCGACATGTGGGATGAGGACGAGGAGGAGGAGCAGCAGCAGGAGCAACAGCGAGTCAACGCACTTAAGGAGCTCAACTCGCGCACCTGGAGCCACGAGAGCACCCACGACCAGTCGGCGCAGAAGACGGAGCCTGTTCCCACGGCTCACGTCATCAAGGGAGATGTCGACGACGACCTGGTTGCCGACGGCTTCTTCTTCCACGAGGCCTCGCCGCCGACCGCGCACCACGCCTTCACCATCACGCCGCGCTACTCTCCCCCCTCCAAGCGCGGCAACGGCGGCAACATTGACAAATGGGCGGCGCTTGGTGAGCGTCGCAGGGGCCAGAACGCGATTGGCGTGGAGCCCGAGAAGAGCCCCGGCTGGAAGCAGCGTCGCCACCTTGGGCTTGGATACAGCTACAACAGCAATGCCGGTCACTTCCATCATCAATTCAACAATCACAACAACAAATCTTATGAAGCGGGCGTTTGGGATCATCTTTCTTCTTCTCACCATAGCAATTCTTTGAACAACACTTTCAACTACAACAACAATGGCAACAACAACAACAATCACGGCAAGGGCTGGAGCAAGGATCGCCCCAAGGAGAATTCTTGGACAAAGGCTAAAGATTGGAACTGGCGCAAGGATAGGCGCACCGATCTGGGGGACGTTGAGTGGGTTGGCGGTTGGTAAAGGGGGGGGTTTCTCCCTCCAATCTTACAAGTGAGGGGGGGACCTCTTCAACCGTCAATCGTGGTTATCGCCGTCTTCGTTTTCGCTGGCATGGGAGGATAGATGGAAAGAAAAAAGTTTGACAAGGAGCAGTTTGCTTGAAGAGCACTTGGACCAAGGAATCATGGAGGAGCCAACCGACTGTTTGCCTGCCGTCTCTGCATCGAGCCCTCTTTCTCTTCGATTTGGGTTCTGCATTGCAGACGGGGGTGATTTTTGTTAGTTGGATCCCATGGTTTTTCAGGCTTTTGAGAACAAAAATCTTGTTGTTTTTGTTTTTGGGCTAAGAGTACTTTGAGGGCACTGCTGCTTTTGCTTTTTCTTTACGTGTGTGTGTGTGCCGGAGACGAAGGTGGCCTTGACTCGCTTTCTGCGTATCAATTATTTAACATGATAATGAATACCAGAGGTTACCCACTCAAACAATGGTTCCATCGCATGTGATGTCAATCGTGTTCCATCTTGTCCCATTGATTCGAATATTAACCTAGGTTGTCACTCTCGTAGTGTAAATTGGCTGATTACCGAGCTTTGAACCGTGCGACGGTTTGGTATGTATGCCCGTCTCGTGTATGCCCGTCTCGTGCCGTCTACTTTAACCCTCCTCAGGCGTGTCTCGTATAATCTCAAACCTTTACAGAGTTGCCTACTACAATCATTCAAGTGTTGAATCGAGTAGCTTCAACGTCGTCGAGTGGCCCCGATGAGTCAGTCATGTAGCATGAACCGTACATTATGTAAATATTTGATTCTAGACCTTTCCTTTCAGCAACAGTCAAAACATGTAAATGCCACAGAATGCCAGCCAGCCAAGTCGCCATCATGCTATCGGAATGAGCCCAAACCCAAACTCAAAAAGGGGGCTGTTGATCCCCCACGATGGAAAACAAACTCCCAGATGCCTAGTAAAAATCAAAAGAGAAATTCGAGCAGCCAGTCATGTAAAACACATCCTCAACTCAGGTCCCAACGAAGAACAAAACACGTAACAGAATGCAAAAGGAAAAAGAGAAAACCATCAGGAGGCAACGCCCGCTCAAACGCCAATCAAGTCCTTTGGCAAAAACGTCCAGACCGTGCCGACGAGCCCCAGCACCGAAAACAGCACGAGCAGGCACCGCAGCACGAAGCGCTCCCTCGGCGCCACGTCCTTGGCGTAGAGCTTGAGGTAGAACGCAATGGGCAGCACGATGGCGATGAGGGAGCAGAGGGCCGCGCCGAGGAACGCGCAGACGGAGTCAAAGGCCGGGAAGACGATGGAGATGAAGAGCAGGACGACGACGACGGCGACGCGGACGAGGAGGCGCTGGCAGGAGCGGATCAAGGCGGCCGACGAGGACGGGGACGGCTGCTGCTGGTCTTGCTGCTGGAGGTGGTGCTGGGCGGGATGCAGGCCGCAGAGGACGTCGGCGGTGGTGATGAGCGGCCGGGCGTTGAGCGGGATCTTGGTCAGCGGGATGATGGTGACGCAGATGCACATGAAGATGGTCAGGCCCTCGGGGAAGCCGGAGCTCTTGAGGATGTTGGAGGTGATGGCGTCGCTGATGCCGTCGCCAAACATGAGGATGCCGACAATGGCGAGGCACGTGTCGAGGACGTACTGCGAATTGTTAGCTGTTGATCCCTTAGGACTTTCGTCTGTATCCATCTCATTCCTCTTCTCTCATCTTATGAACTATGTGTGAATGGGGGGAAATTCAAGGGGCAACGTACAGAAAAGGAAAAGGTGATGCCGACAGCTCGTCCCCATTTATGAGGATGGCGCATATCGCGATAGATCTAGTGATTGTACCTGTTAGCAGCAGACCTAGAGGACATGGCCTCGTGTATGAGCAAGTCATGTCATGGGCCTTCATACCGAGGGAAAGACGGAGTGAGCGCCCCATGGACTCAGCATCAGGCCGTATGCCAGGGGCACCGCCAGCCAATTCTTGGGCAAAAGATGGGTGGCAGCAGGCTCCCACAGGGAGCCAGGGGTGTCCGTCTTGAGGAGGCCATCGGCAATGACGACGCATACGACTAAAGGCACGCTTGGTCAGTTCTGCTTCATGGGACAAAGCGAGGACTTTCAGTGGATAACTCACTGCAAAAGGTGGAAAAGATGCCAATGACGCTGGTGTAGCTCAGCCAGCGCAGCGGCATGGAGTTGAGGACCAGGACAATGGCGGCGCAAATGCACTTCCACGCCTCGTTGCTCGCCATGCCGGGCAGCAGCAGCGTGAGCGAGTCAGAGAACAAGATGAAGAGGGCCACGCAGGCGGCGACGAGCTCGAGGGTGAAGAGGGCCGAGACGATGATGCGGGCGCGGGCGCCAAACGAGATGTAGGCCAGGTCCGAGTACGTGATGAGGCTAGCATCGTACTGCATGCACTTGGCCAGCAGGTTGGCGGTATGCGAGGTGACGGCGGCCGTCAGCGTCAGGATGCTGAGGCCGAGGATCCAGCCGCTCATCTTGAAGGCCAGCGGCAGGCTCAGCAGGCCAATGCCGATGAGGGCATTGATGGAGTTGAAGATGGACTGCGGCAGGGTGCTCTGGCCGTCGACCGTCAGGACAACCTTGTTGCCCTGCTTGACCTCCTTGACCAGGATGGGCTGCTCCTCGCCGTAGGCAGCGTCCTCTTCCTCCTGGACGACCTCTTCTTCCTCCGCCCGGCCCGCCGTCCGGATAATGGAAGGCCGGCGTCGAATCATTGACGGCCCACCTATGGTGCCGTAGCCGCCGCCGCCGCTGCGATAGGAACCGTAGCTGCCGATGATGGACGGCGTCGCCAGATAGGGAGACGTCCCAAAGATGCTGGACTGGGCAGATGCGCCCTGGAGAGGGCCGGTTCCCCCCATCTCCTCGTCGACGGGCTTCCCCTCGCCGTCCCTGCCGTGCGCATCGGCGACATTGTTGCTCGACCCGGCAAGGGGGCTCCCCAGGCGCGGCGACTCGCCGGCGCCGAGGCCGTCGTAGCTCGTCGAGAAGTCGGCGTCGTCGCCGGCCATCTGCTGCTGCTGCTGGTCGGGAGCAAAGACGAGGCTCGGGCGGCGAGGGAGGACCTCGGGAAAGGCCGCAGCGCGCTGCCAGCTGCGGGCAAAGTTCTTGAAGCTGTTTACGCCGCCCACGTCTGCCATTGCGGCGAGACGGTCGGTGACGGAGGACCTGACGGCAGGGCTCGATTAATCCATTTAGCCATCTCGTCTGCTTTGACAACGGCAGAGAAGAGGAGAGGGAATAGCAAAAAAGCAAAGTTCGAGGTCAGCTTACCGTCTGCCGCCGCCAATGTCTCGACCGTCGGGATGCGCGCCACCATCGTCAGCGTCATCATGGTCATCGAGCAGCGGCCGGTCCTCTGCGAAGGGGCTCGACGAGACGCTGCCGGTGGGCGATGGCATGCCGTCGTACTGGTCCCATGTGGTTGGATTGTTCCTCGAGGGCGGCGCCATCTGGCTGCCGGAACCGCGCTGCTCGTTTTGTCTGGTTGCTGTGAGCCGAGGGTGTGTGGTGCGGTGGTGGCGATGGGGGTCGGGTCAGCACTTTTTGGTGTGAGGTTTTGGCAGCTCGCGGGTGACGATGATGATGATGAAGACGCAAAAGATGCCGCCCGGGCTGTGCGAAGAGGGACAACTGCACTCTTTTAGAACGAAGCTGCCACGGGATTGTGATCGACGCGACACTGCAATTGTGCGGTGAATCGGCGGGCAAGGGGAGCAATGACGAAGAGAAGAGAAGGGAAAGGAAGAGAAAGGGCGAGAGAAGTCGCAAACCCTGGCCGTGATGCATGCAAGATCCGATCCAGCGAGTGAGGGGTGCCACCACCAACCCCCCCTCTATCTCTCCCTCTATCTCTCTCTCTCTCTATCTCTGCGTCTCCGTCCGATCTGTCGCATTGACCGCCAAACAGCCATGTCGTCTATCCATTCCTTGCGCTAACCGACCAGATGATGCTGGAATAATACCGCAAGATCATAGCTCGTGCGACTACTAGTTAGCTGGAGTAGCAGCAGTAGCAAGCAAACAGCAGTCGTAAAAGGCAAGGGATCGTTACTCAAGAGAAACCACACCGAGCCGCAGCTTGCAAGTTCGCCTGCAGCCATTGAAGCTAAGCTGCAGTTGGCCTCTTGGCCTCATGCATCATGCCGAGAAAAGAGGAGCGAGCTTATCTTGCTTAATTTATCCTTCTTGGGACGTCTTGGGACGAACCTCGTGATCAAGACGAAGGTATTTAGTATCTTGACATTGCTATCAAGTCGGTGCATCTACGTAATACAGAAGGATCATCAACCTGTCACAACTCAGATCTAGCAGGTCAACTGTCCATTGATGATCGCTTCCGTCGGATAGTTTCCATCTCATACCGAGCTACACCCCATCTCCCCCATACTCGCGCGCTAACAACATCCTTACATCCCACTGCACTACACCACCCCAGCTCCCTTATCGCCTCTTATCTAAAAAACATCAACTCCATCATCACCATCACCAACCAAATCCCCCTTCCCAAACACACATACACACAACACCACCAAAACCATGACCTCACCACTACCACAACCGCCTTCTTCCTCTTCTTCTCCTTCCACCTCCTCCCCATCATCCTCCCTCTCCCCTCTCCTCCCCATCCTCAACGCTTTCAACCACCGCCACCACAACCAGCACCGCCTCGCCCACTGGTGGCCCGTCTTCCGCATCCTGCGCCGCACCATCCGCGCTCTCATCGACGACCTCGCCCTCCCTTCCTCAACCTCCTTCTCCTCCAAACCAACATCGCGCCCTCGTCGCGACGCCGCCGCATCGCCTTCCCCTCCTCCGCGCGCAATCTGGCTCAGCAAGCACTTCATCCCCAGAGCATACATGTACGTCACGTCTCCAAAACTACGACATCATCACTACAAACAAACAAAAAACTGACAACAAACTCCCCCGAAACAGCGCCTTCTCCCAACTCGCCGCCGACAACCAGCACGCCCCTCTAGGCCTCCTCCTCCTCGCCGTCCTCTCCCGCGTCCACGCCGTCGTCACCCAGCTCCTCGACCGCGCAAACACAACCTCCTCCACATCCTCAACAACGACAAAACAGCCTTCACTCTCACGACATCGCCCCGTCGACGCATCAAATCAAGATAAGGGAGTCGCCGTATCCCGCGATGTACTCCCCCCGCGGACACAACCGACAGAGCCTCTACAATCCCTACCTCCAACAACAACAACCACCATCACTAGCGGACGCCCTTCCTTGGATGACCCTCGCGGCGAGGACGCCAATCCAGAGAGCATGACCGCTACGCAGCTTTCCAAGACGAAGCAAAAAGAGGCACCATCCAAAGAAGACAAGAAGAAGAAGAAGAAAAAGAAGAAGGGCAAGGGCGACGAACTGTCAAGCCTCTTTGGATCTTTGGCTTGAAAAGTCAAGTCATAGTAAGACAACCAATCACGCGGAGCAGAAAGACCAAACGCCATCATTTTAGCAACAATTGCCTGTCATCTATCCAGCATTATACCCCATGTTTACGTCCATACCATACACAAGCATCATCCTAATATCCAAACTCTCAAGATCTATTCCCATACGTCCAAAAGGGACCTTGCATAGAAACCGGCAAAGGAAAAAAAAAAAAAAGGCATCTTCATTAGCCGAATACAAACTAGGCGGATTTTAACTAAAGACCAAAGAGAAACAATACCAACGAATTAGTAACCCCTGCTTGGCCTCTCCTCATACCCGTTACACGTTCCAAAAAAGAAGGGGCTGTGCTTTCCCGCCTGTGCGCCAGCCTCCGTACGTTAATCAATAACCACCACCCCGCGTAATGTTGCCTCGTAAACACGTATTCCAAGGTATAAAGAGCACTTTGGGCGGACAGTTCGCCCTATGCCCAGTCCTCTCCAAGCCCGTCCCGTCTCTCCCCATACTTCCACATCAAGTCGATGCCGATCCTCGGCCTCGCTTTCTCCTTGCCCTCTCCGCCTTTTTCCGTCCCCGGGTCCCCTAATAAGGGCGGTAAGACCAGATGCGAGCCTTCATATCACCAGAACCAGTCGCGAAGTAGCCGCCTTGAGGACTGGGAGCTACCGAGATGACGGAGTTCTTGTGTCCCTGAAGCATGAGCTGTGTTGTTCCGGTGCGCGGGTCCCAGAACTGGACACCGCGGTCCTTGGAGCCGGACAGGACCCAGTTGGCGTCGGGGGTCAGCGCAACTGACAGGACAAAGTCTCGGTGTCCCTCAAACGTCTTGACGCACTTGCCGCCCTTGGTGCCAGCGCTGGGAGGGCCGCGAGGCGAGCTGAGCTCCCACATCTTGATCGTGCGATCCAGACTGCCGCTGACGAGGTCCTTGCCGTTGGGCGAGAACGCCACCGAGTAAACGCTGTCCTTGTGCCCATCGGGTCCCTCCAAGCGCTCGACCAGGAAGCCCGTCATGATGTCCCAGACGCGAACGCTCTTGTCCAACGAGCCGGCGGCGACGAATTGCGTGTCGGGAGAAATGGCAACCGTGGTGACGCCATCCTCTATCGTCAGCGTCAGGGTGTTGGTTCCTTGCTCAATATCCCAAAGACGGACAGTCCTGTCACCACTGCCCGAAGCGATGGTGCGGCCGTCGCGCGCAAAGTCGAGAGAGTAGATATCCTGCTCGTGGCCCGAGAAGTGGTTGCGGATCGTTCGAGAGGCAATATCCCACACCTAGAAAGTAATTAAGGATTAGCAACTCCTTGTCTAGACTCTGCAAAGGGGGGCGGACCCGAGCAAGGCGGATATCTACCAAGCCCAGGCTTTCCCCCCCGAAACACTTGATGTTTTGCTTACCCGAATCAGCTTGTCTTCGGCGCCGGTAGCCAGGTATCGACCGTCGGGGCTGAAGCAGACGCTGCGAATGTAGAGGTCGGCAGCCATGTCAGTAGCATTGTGGTCCTCCAAGACGCAAACCTTTTCACCCGTCTGGACGTCAAAGATCTGGGCCGATTTGTTGCAGCCCGTGGCGACATACTTGCCGTCGTGGCTGAAGCGGACACAGCAGACGACGCTCTCGTGGGTCAGGGAATGGACCAGGTCGACGTCCAGGACGCGCTGGACCTGCGGGTTGAAGATGGCGTACCAGTCGTTACCCGTCTTCTTGTTATGAGGGGCTACGGCGTCGACCTCGAGATCGCCGAGGGCGTTGCTGATGGGAGGGGGGGGCGCTCGGGGGCCCCCCATGCGAGCGTGGTCGGGAGTCGGATGGCTCACTTGCGGGGACTGGGCATTGCCGGGATACGGCACGGGGGTGTTGATCTGGGGGGTCGCAGGCCCGACAGCATTGGGCGGACGGCCAATGCCTCGTCGGCCCGGACCAGGCGAGGCCGTGCTTGGCGGCGGCTGAGGGCCCATGCCGTTGGGGCCCTGGGGATAGGCCTGCTGCTGGTACGGAGGCTGCTGCTGCGGCGGCGGTTGTTGCTGCTGCGGCGCGTTGGGGTGCGGGGGAGGGACGGGCAGTCCTGGGGGGCCTTGGGCCATCTGGTGGTGGTGAGGGCCCATCTGCTGCTCCTGAGGAGGAGCCTGGGGCTGAGGCGGCGCAAGGCCTCCCTGGTTGCCGCCGGCCATGATGCCGCTGAAGAGGCCATTTCCAGGCGCGATCGAGGGAGGCTGCTGGGAGGGTCCGGCGTGCTGAGGAGGGCCCTGAAGGCCTGCCTGCGGAGCTCCCTTGCGAGCAACCTCGAGCTGATGCCGCAACATGTTGATTTCTTCCTCGTATCTGTTCGCACGCAAAAGAGACATGCTGTTAGCGCGGCCCGCGACGACGAGCTGGCCATTGTAGGTGTGCTTACTTTTGCTTGAGCGTCATGTGGGTTTGCTCCATGGCGTAGACCTTTTCTCGCACCAGCTGCATTTCGCTGACCTGCGCTGAGACTAAATTTGATGAGTTAGCCAGCGACCACACTGCGCGATGTATATGTTGCTCGTGGTTGGTGTTCCATCTCCATCCTTCGTCTTCTTCCCCATTCTCCTCCTCCTTCGCTTCTTTCTTCCTGTCGTGACGTCCACCTCTTTGCATGTATGTTGCACGCGTGCGCGTGCGTTGAATTCAACATTCCAAATGAAGAAAAGGCCATGGTGCACACCAGTGGCATACTCAAGAGATGTCTGCGGGGGAGGGAGAAAGCGTACTCTGATGCTCAAAGTTCTCAGTCTGGCGCTGCTGGCTGTCGAACTCGGCCCTGATCTGCTCCAGCAGCTCGTTGAGGCGAGCATTGCCGGGGGGCACAGCGCCCATGCCGCGATGGGAGTACATGGACATGTCTTTGGCGGGTGGCGTCGTTGAATCGCGCTGCAAGCTCGTGCGAAGGGGACTCGGTGCGGCGAAAAACTTGCGCGAAGACTGCTTGAACGTTTCCGCTGTCGCCTGGCTCCCGAGACCGACAGGCGTGTTAGCCGGGGGTTCGAGATTCCGACGTGGCTCTATCGAGGCCGTGAATCAGGACACCGTCCTGGAAAGAGAAGAAGAAAAAATTTGGTCCTCCAAAAACGGGAAGTGACGGAATTCCAGCTCGACCGGCCGAGGCTGACGATGGAGATGGGAAATGGGAACCCAGGCGGCGGATGGGAGAGTGACTCGCAGCTTGGGCGCAGGATCGCGTGTCTCCAGCACGGCAGACGTGATTCGATGCGATGCGTGGAAGTTTTGTGTCAAGGAGGAGGAGGCAGAGGGGAGAGAGAAAGAAGGGAAAAAGGTGAGAAAGGAATCTTGGAGGTACGGCGTCGCGGCTGGGGGAATAAGGTAACTTCGGTGGAGCGCTAGAAGCGAGCAGGCGTCTTGTCTCGGGACTCGTAGCCTGACCACACAAGCAGCGCAGAGCAGAGCAGAGCTGCTGGGGGGGGGGAGAGGAAGAGGCGCTGGCTCAAGGGGAGCCGCCTCGCTGTACATGCAGCCCAAGTCCAGAAGACCGCCGAATGTACCTGGGGGTACTTCGGTGACGGCGCTCCACCGGCACGCGCCACAGCGGACTGGGGGCTCCTCTCTGCTGCTGCGGCACCATCCACATGTACCGCGCGGTACAGGCGACAGGGGCGTCAGGTCCTCCCGGCTAGCCTGCCCCAGCGTTGAGTGCGCGAGAGGTGTGTTCTGACACAGCCGGACAGGGGGCGTGGAAAGGTGGAGTTGCACAGAAGCTCGGGCCCTTTCTCTTTTTCTGAGAGAGAGTCTCTTTTAGCTCGCATTTGATGTCTCTTCCTGCTCCGTTTTAGGGGTGGCTCTGTTTTCTTCTTGCTTTAGGGGGGGCGTGCAGCAGCGCGGGCCGACAGCAAATCGATACAACAGCCATAGGCTGGCTTTGGTGCTCGGGGCACGGAATACCGCCTGCTCGCCGCAAAGTATCGCACATCCGGGCAGACAGCGAGGTACATAGCACGGGTTGGCTGCGCCGGAGACGGGACACCGGGGTGGCACGCCCTCTTGACCTGGGGCTACACACGGACAGAAGAGAAGTTGTGATACCGTCTTCTGTGCTTGCACGCGTGAGTGCTCGTCGCACGGCAATGAGTACATGTAATGTGATGTCGAGGCAGACGCCCATGCATGCACCTGCACGCGCGCGAGACTCTTGTCAACCGCATATTACGAGTTAGGTAAGACGAGTCTCACCTTACTTGAAGTAAGCCACGAGAGAATCATTAACGGCATAAGTGCCAGCGATTGCCCTATTTACCTTTGTCCCCTTATGTCGTCCTCACCATGACTCCTTCCAGAACTCGACTCCGTTTCGACAACCGTCTTTCTCGCGTCATCGCGATTCTCTGCCTTTGCATGTCATGTATCTCCCTGTATTCCGCCCTTCCGTAATCAATGCTCCGCAACCTGCATGTACCTGTAAGCGCCTCTCAGGCCCCCTCTTCAACAAGCGCGCCCCCCCCCCTCCTCGACGTTCCTTCCTCGCCGTCCATCCTGGCTCCCAATCCGCCCGTTCCCCAGCAGCAGGGCAGGTGCAGAGGCCCAGCCCGGCGCAGCGGGGCATTTGAGCGTGAGGTTTCTCTAATCAAGGCTCTCGTTGCTCAGGATGCTACCCTCCGACTAATACCACTAATTTAGCTAACGAGCAGTACTCAGCTTCCGCTAAGAAATACCTCCCCAGCAATTGGCCTGCCGGGCCTGAGAGCTGCTCACGCAGAGAAGCAGGGATACAGGGTGGTCTCCAAAGTGGGCTGCAGCAGGTGGGGTATCAAGGCCCATTCAAGCGGACCCCACTTCGGTCCCAGCGCTGGCAGGGGGGTTAGTGCGTGTGGGGCGACCGAGCCTAACACCAGCCACAGCCCAGCCGATTCCCCATGCTGCCGCTCCATCGAAGCTGCGACCTTTCGCCGGCCTGTACTTTGCACTTGTACCTGAGGACGAGGCTCTGAATTGCACGCTATCCTGTTTGCGGCCTAGAAGTCCGCTCGCACGCGAAGCCGCCACTCGGCACCTTGGTGCGCGCACAGGGACGAGGTTCCCGCACACACCATCAGATGTTGACGCCTGACCCGATATCCGAACAAAGAGACGAGTGCCATGTGCATTACCCGAGTTGGATTTCATGAGGCGGTTGCTCGCATAATCGACGAGAAGCACGACGGTTCGTTGAGGTACTGGGATAACTTGCTCAACTGCAGCCATACAGGCTCGGGTGACGTCAAAATAACGATGCTGGTTCTGGAACAGAGGGGGAGAATCGATCTGATTGCGCATTTTGGTCAGTTGGCTTGAGGTACCATGAATGTTTTCGTCTTTTTCTCTTCGTTGTGGAAAACTATATTGCTCCCTCACTCCTCTTTCCTCAATTCCACCACGGCCGTTTGTAGGCAGCTGCCACCGCCCTCATCTTACGCCGCCGGCGAGCTACATGAGGCTGAGCCGGCCGATCGGACAAATGTCTTGGCAGCCTCGTTTGCTCGTTCGTTCGGGGTACTTTCGGAATGTCCAGCTCGATGATGTGATGCAAGTTATGGTTGACCTGCTTCATCGTCTGTTGGTTCGTGTGTGCACATGTGTCACACGCTCTTCAACTTCCGTTTACCACTCCTAGTCGCAACGTCTACATTGCCCGTTTGCCATTGCTGGGGCATCAATCCTTGGGTTGCCGATTCGTCTTTCGGTAGGATTGGCCGTCTGCGGCTTACGGTAGCCGCGTGAAAGGGGGTGGTGCCGCCAGCGATCCTCCGATGCAACGAGATGTCAGCTGAACGTACACGTACATATGCGTGTAGGTTGAAACTCCTGTCTTGGAAGCTCATCCATGACATGCGCCTCGGGTGTGGATGTTGGCTTGTGCTCTGGACATGCTGTCCAGGGTACAGTTAGGGGACGGGACGGTTCTGTTCCGGTGTGATGGTGTCTCTTGGGAGGGCGTGGCCCGGGCAGCGTCCAATACCTAGGCATTACAAACGCGTTCCTCATGTTGCATAGGTAGGTACCAGCATCTGGCCATTCTGGAGTAATGGCAGATTTAGTCCTGTTCTTCCACCAGCAAGACAATAGCCATCAAGTCAACCCCAACCAGTATTCGAGAATAAAGCATCGCCCAAGATGCTTGATACTCGAGTCGGAATCTGATAGTGGCTTGCATGTAGGGCGTACGGCTTGCAGTATCCGAACTTGTGGTGTGTCGATGCCAACCTCGTTTCAAACCAACCATCCATCAGGCAGGGAGGAACCCGTCATCCACGCCCTCTCACTTGTACCACTATTCGCGCATGAACACTGGTGTGCCATGTTCGCTGTGGCCGCACATGCAATGTCCTACAACCACCACGGCCGTGACGTGGGTATCGGAAGCAATCATCTCTGCAAAGATGGAGCGATCAATTTGTGAGATGCGCAAGAGTAGATGCGCCTACTGATATTGGGGCATCCACTTACCCTGTACCTGTCAGTCAACCATCCATAAATCGATCTCTGCAATCCCCAATGCCACGGGTAGAGAACGGACTGGTGTCTCGAATAGGTTGGTCGGTACTAGGGTAGGCTCGGCCGAATGAACCTGCGGAACAACAGTATTGGGTATCACCACATTGATGACGCTGCCCATTGTTTGCCTGTTCGTGCTCGGAGGGCAAGACATCAAGCTCGCTCCAGTCCCGTTTCCGTGCCCATCAAAATCGCAAACAGAGCACGCCGCCCCCTAGCACAGGCGCTATCACTTGTGTGTTCACCACCCGGCAGACTTTCCAGAGTTTTCCAAGGCTAGGGCCGGGAATCTACCCGCATTTTAGTTGTTCAGGACCCCAGGGTGGTGCATCCTGGGCCGCCGATTGAAAAGGGTACCTAAGCAACGACGGAAGCCCATGGGACGGATTGCTAAGCCGAATTTCATTTTCGGTATCGTGCCGACCGGATGTTCGCCGAAATTATGGTCAAAGGAGATTTGCTGCTGTGATCGGGGTCGCCCGGCGATCATGGAGCGGAAGACTAAGGAGCTGCTAGAATACAAGGCTGGACTCGCTTTCTTGACGATGTATCGCATACATGCAAATTAGAACGATTAGAGACTGAAAACCCAGGAAATTGTATCATCACAACTTCCTGACATGATGATGAAGAGCGGCCATTACAACAGACAGATCTCACGTGCGTGGTCTTTTGCTATGGCGGGAGCCGTGCATATCAAAGGGAGGTCGCGCGTTTGGAGAATGAAGCAGCAAAGCCGTAACTGGCCTTGCACTGTCAACAACCGAACTCAATGCACCCGTTGATTGGCCTCTACTTTGCCTGCTCATCTCGTAATACAGCACAAAACACGTTTTTGGTGTGGATATTCGCCGCCGAAGAATGTCATGCATGGAAGCAGGCGAGGCAAAGAGGAGAAAAGGGAGATGAACAAGAACAAGAGGAAGAGTACGAGATTCGGGCACATCTCGCGTATTCGTGTTCTTATCGATACGAATGCGACCGCTGGCCCCGCATAAAAGCGCGGCTTAGCTAAGGCAAGCCCGCCAATTGCGCGCCACGCCTCAGCCCTTCAGGCACCATCCCGCTTGAACATCAGCACATTTCAGCTCCCTCTCTGGCCACTTCGGCTCCGCTCGGGGGTGGTTCCCCCATTTCGACGCGCTCGATTCGGAGAGCCGTACATGTCCGGACATTTCGTCTCTGCTGTGGGAGCGAATCGCAAAACATCACACCACCAGCTGGCGCCGGCTCGTTGCTGCTCCGTGAAAGGGGTGGAGGAGGAGGCGAGCAGGATTACCAAACCGTTGAGTCGATCCAGTTGATCGGGATGGCGATGAGGTAGGTATATATAGAGGTTGGTACGGTATTTGTTTATATACGAAGAAGCAACAAAAGATCTTACTCTTTGTTTGGTAGCTTCAGTTTGCTACTTCATTCATACCTATCTCACCAACCCTGGTTGATAGGTAGGTGATGATCAGCTGTTGAATTCGTCTCGTTGAGCTCTCATCTTCCCAGAATCACCGTCAGGACCGAGCATCACCGAGCACGTCCTCGCCGCACGCTTATCTGATCGATCTGCCTGCCATTGAAACACGCCTCGCTCTTCTGTTGCGCCGAATCGCAATCGGGATCCGCGTTGCACCCCTGAACTCGCGCCCCAGTTTTTATTTTTTTCCTGCTGTCTACCCAGTATCAACGTCGAGTCGCTCCCCCCCCCCGGACCATCGACTAGGCTCTGTATTTAAATTGGCCCTCTCTCGCTGCCCGCGACTCGATCGCAAAACCCCGTCGCCTCCGAAACCTGCGAACAAGCAGCCGCCTCTCCTTCAGCTGTTATCCGGGCCCTTTCCTTTCGCCTCTTGTTCGCCTTGCCGTTTCCTTTGGCTCGCCCATCATGGATGTCGTGCTGGAGCTCACCGACACCTTCATCGCCGACCACGTCTACGCCTGGCTGTTCCCTCTGCAGCCGGCGCCGTACGACTACCCCAAGGCGACGGCGTCCAATTCCTCGGCCCAGGCCTTTTCATCATGGACCTACAAGCCCGCGACCAGTTACTTCAGCGTCGAGCCTTTCCAGGCCGCGTACCTGAGCTCCCTGCCGCGAGATAACATGTGGCGCCAGGCGGCCACGCTCTTCTTCATCACATGGTATGTCCCAGATACCCCCGGATACACCAACTTTCTCTCTCTCTGCAGCTGGTTTACAGTCTGGCTAACAATTTGTGACAGGATCTTTGGCCTCATCGTCTACTTCATCTTCGCCACTCTCTCCTACGTCTTCATCTTCGACAAGCGCACCCTGAAGCACCCCAAGTACATCAAGAACCAGATCTGGCTGGAAGTCATCCAGACCAACAAGTCGATGCCCTTCATGTCTCTCCTGACGGCGCCCCTCTTCCTGCTCGAGGTCCGCGGCTACGGCAAGCTCTACGACACCACCGCCGAGGGCCCCGGCTTGTGGTACAACATCCTCCAGTTCCCGCTCTTCCTCGTCTTCACGGACTTCTGGATCTACTGGATTCACCGATACCTGCACCACCCGTCGGTCTACAAGCACCTGCACAAGCCTCACCACAAGTGGATCATGCCCACGCCCTACGCCAGCCACGCCTTCCACCCGGTCGACGGCTTCGCCCAGTCGATCCCCTATCACGTCTTCCCCTTCATCTTCCCGCTGCAGAAGATGGCGTACGTCTTCCTCTTCGTCTTTGTCAACTTCTGGACCATTATGATCCACGACGGCGAGTACCTCACCAACAACCCGGTCGTCAACGGCGCCGCCTGCCACTCGCTGCACCACTCCCGCTTCGAGGTCAACTACGGCCAGTTCTTCACTGCCTTTGATCGCCTGGGCGGCACCTACAAGATGCCCGAGGCCTGGATGTTCGAGAAGGAGGTCAAGATGTCGCAGAAGAAGTGGAAGGACGAGGCGCAGGAGGTCGATGCCACCGTCAAGGAGGTCGAGGGCTCCGACGACAGGACCTACGTGCCCGAAACCAAGAAGAGCAAATAAGTTGCCGGGTCTCTTCTCCTTCTCTTCTTCTTCTTCTTTTAACAAACATTTGATGACCTTGAAAAGTCTCCCCTTCTTTTGGCGCAGCGTGACTTTGCGCCACGAAAAGGTGCCTGAGCTGGCACCAATTTATTTTATTACAATCTGCCGCCCATACTTTCCTACCTTACTTTATTTGGCTTTTGCATGCTGTGTATACAAGGTTATTCACAGTCTATTGGGTGGATCACGAAATGAGCCACCATGACGCTGTGGGGTTTCAATACTGGAAATCTTGGCTGAGCACTTTTGGGTGGCAGAGGCGTTATGAGGATACGGCATCATGAAAACAAAAAATCAGTCCGCTGAATGATGTGTAATATTGTAGTATATATTTCATTTGACGACTGATATCAAGCGTACCGGCATCTAGCACCCGGTATTGTAATAATAGTAATATAGCAAAAACGAACTTCCAGACTCCAGCTTGGACCAAAGAACAAATGAAACAAAAGAGTCAAGGGAACGGTATCAGCTGATGATGTGTTGAAGTAGCCGCGGACTTGCACGCATCGCTGGCGAAGTGGTTCTTTGCACCACTGCCTCCAGAACAACTGCTTGCTTGCTTAAGAGTGGACAGATCGACAACAGGGAAGTAAGAGGAACAGATTAGTGAGCGACTGAAGAATGGAAATGCATGCGACCGGGCGCGAAGTTGTAACAACACAGGCTCGAAGAAAATAGAGCAAAATCAAGGAATGAAGAGAATGTGAAACTGTAGAGAGGAAAGGAGATGATGATGCAAAAGGCTCCCGCAGATGCTCCAGGTGATGGAAGGAATAGGTTTGGTAACGAGAGTCGAGACAAGCACCAGCAGCGCTGTAACGTCACAGGTCCAGACGGAGAAGAAAAAAAGAGCAAATCGCTCGAAAGGAAAAAGCTCGCTCGCTGGCTCTTCCCGTCTTCATGAGAAGCTCACAAACTTGGGATCCCTCGGCCGCCCGTCGGGCCCGATGCCGTTGGCCTTGAACCGGTTCTCCATGTACACCTTGCGCGCCTGGTCAAACGGCAGGCGCCTCTTCTTCATGATGCGGAGGACCTCTGCCTTGGCGGCGTCGTCGAGCCCCGCGCGGGCGTCGCCGCCGTCGACGTTGCCCGTCAGGTCAAAGGTGCTGCTCGACAGGCCGGCCTCGATGTCGCCGGCAAAGGACGAGGGCAGGCGGGCGTAGAGGTAGTCGGAGCCCGGGAGGCGGAGCTCGTGCAGGCGGCGGAGCCAGCAGGAGCGCGTGAGGAAGAGGGCTGTTGCGAGGACGACGAGGGAGACGCAGAGGGAGTAGAGGAGGTACGTCATGTTGATGGCTGTTGTTTTGTCTGGTCGGTGTGTCTTGGGCTGATGGTGTTCGTCTGAGTTGTAGTTGTTGATGATGACGACGGCGGAGTTCGGGCTGTCGCGGCTGGCTCGGAGTCGGAAAATGTCGTACGGCTTTATTTGGTATGGTTCGTTTTCGAGGAGTTGCGCGACGGAACGGAAATGAAGACTGAGGGTTCAAGGAGACTGAAGAAGGACGATTAAGAAAAGAATAGTGAGCAGAAGAAAAAGAAGAGTCGTTTGAAGCCAAGAAGCGCTCCCTGTAGGTGTTGGGCGGCTAGCAGATGAACCAGTTCATGGCTAGACTTGTTTGTCGGGACGATGGTCTGCACAATCGAGACGATGTTTGTAATAGGATGCGCGCGCTGCTGCCGAAGGACTGGAGGGGAATGCGATGCGACAAGGGACGGATTGGGTGAGGCCTCACAAAGAGCTGGCCCTGTCTGACGTGTTGCAACTGCAGTGATGCGGCTCGAAGCAGCTTAGAGCAGTGGCTGTGCGGGATGCAGTCAGCTTCCCTGGTCGCAAACCATGTGGTTGACGGGATTGGATGGAGTGGCCGGTCTCAACCTGATCCGCTCCGATCGAAAACAACACCAGCCACAGGAGAAATGCAACGAGGGAGAACGAGGATACGAGCAGTCGGCAGTGATGTAAGCCGATAAGGAGCGATAAAGACGGCGCTGCTTTGCGGCACGGCTGCCGCTAAACCGGAAACCGGCAGCTAAGCGAGCCCGCACATTTCGGCTGGTCGAACTTGTTTCTCTTTGCACGCCAACGGCAGCTCTTTGTGAGGATTAGCGACAAACGAAACGACAACGAAGCTCGAATCCCTTGTCAACGTCACCCCTCGACAACACAAATCCGACACAATGGCCGCCGCTCTGCCCAACATTTCCTCGGACCTGATCTGGGAGGTCGTCCGTGAGTTTTTCCGCTCTCCCCCGACGGAAAGCTCCTCAGAAGCTGTCCCCTCCGGAAGGGGGGGCAGCTCAGACGGGAGGCGAACATCAACTGCGAAGAGGGATGGGGAGCTAAAACGGTGATATCTATGGCACAGGCTCCAACAACAGCTACCTCCACAAGACCGGTGCTGCCCAGAATGGCGGCGTTCAGTTCTCTCGCGACCCCCTTAACCTGAAGAACGTCCACAGCCGCAAGGTACGCCAGCTCGACACGCTTATTCCACTGTTGGACGGCGGATGGGATTATCACTTGGGAGGATGTTTGCAGGGCTAACTGGGTCGAATAGCACGCTGGCTTCGTTAACGAGAAGGTACGACGCGATTCCCCTCTTCACGATCGAGCAATCACCGAGTTCAACCGATGAACCAAAGCAGAAATCGAGACGAGCTGTTTTGATACTAAGACATTGGAATGAATAGGCTGTCGGTGTTCTCCCCGCCGAGAAGGGCGGCGTTGTCCTCCTCACCAAGAAGCCCGCCGCTGTCGCCCAGCCCAGCAAGGCTGTCGTCAAGACCACCATTGGCGGCAACAAGTCCACCCGCAAGTGAGTCAAGAGAAGCACCAAACACCATACATCTCATCTCCCGGATTGCGAGAATGCCGGGGGGTTGGAGGATCCGTGTGGAGGAATTTCTTGTCATGCTAATGACAATTGGATAATGTGTAGGACCTACAAGGCCGTTGCCAACCAGGTCGCCAAGACCGGCTACCGCCCTGACCTCCGCGCCGCCGCCGTCGAGCGCGCCTCTGCCATCCGCCACTCCCAGCGCCCCGTCAAGGCCGACCCCGAGCCCAAGCTGAGGGGCAAGAAGGCCAAGGCCGCTGCCGCTGGCGAGTCCTAAGCAGGAGGAAACGATGGAAGAAACAACATGACTTCTCGGACCAAATGCGAGGATGAGAGATGAGGATTGGGGGTTTGGGGACGAGGGGAGAGGGTTGGAGTTGGCTGTGGCTGGGAATAGGGATCTAAATGGCGTATATCACGACTGTATATATTGGCCCGGCTTGGTGACGACGGACCTGATAGGGAGGGGTTTGTCCCGTTGAGGCTATTTCCACGTGTATGACCTTGATGGTTTGCGCTGTTTACGGCCGGAGCTGCAGCTGGATCCCGAAACCGTCGAGCCAAATTAAAAACAAAAACTTTCTTACCAGTCTCAACGGATTCTGGCAATGTCTTGTGGGAATTGAGAATGCAGCTGCGATTATAGTGACTGATCCGTGGCCCTCAGTAATGGTTGACGACATGTTGGGCGCTACGTAGAAACACAGCCTCGGCAACCGCTCTGGTGCCCCGTGGGGCCAGGATCTACCACGACTCCGTACGTATGTATAGCCATATGGCCGGTCTGTTTTGCGCTCCGCCGTCCACCGAGTGCCGCCGGAGACACAGAAGACACGGCTCGGGACTGTTTTCGGGTATGCCATCAAGGACGCTCGTCAACTTCACGTTTCCGTCTAGACGAATGAACTCGTAATCAAGCAAAAGCTGCATTCCAAGGCATCGAACAAGCAGTTGGCTAAGACTCCAAATCCAAGATTGATGAAATCGTATTGTCGTCTTCAAAGCACATGGACTACTAGTTCCGATCTTTCACGACGGTTGGCAGCTCGGCTACCTCCCCAGCCCAACGCCCATCCGCTCCGGCCCGGCGAACCTCGGAATCAGCGGCCCGACATGTTGTCATTCTTCTTCCGCCCCCTTTCGACAGCTAACGTACAAAACTGCTTTTCACAAGCCTTTTCAGACGAATCTCGTAGGTAGTGCTCGGGATCAGCAGGCCGCTCGGAACATGACGGGGAAAAGGGAGAGACACGGATCCGAGGTTCTCTCTATTGGTGATGCTGCACCTTTCTGATAATGGTACAACGTATTTCGGCCTGCAGATCTGATAGCCTAGGGAGTACCAATGCCTGTCCAACATGCACATGCTTCACAAGTAATAACAGGATTTCCTCGTACAACCAAGCATCTGGCTATTAATCTAGCCTGCCCATTGGCCAGCCCCGGGCTCATTCCCTTCCAAACAAGCACCCACGAGCAACATCTGAGACTCCGGAATAGAGAGTCACCCAATAGCAGAGCAGGTAGACAGACAGGCTGGAAACAAGCCAAAGAGGCAGCACAAGCACGCAGACAGAGAGAACAAAAGCCCCTCCGTTTCAAACAGAGGAAAATACGCGAGGTATCGTAGCTGTTACAGGTACTTTCACGGCCCCTCAATGCTGGTTTGAGAATAAACTATTAGCGCCACTTGCCCCCCCCCTTGGCGCTTGGCTGTTGAGCTGGGCCGGGCAAGAGCCATCCCGCTCCGTACAAGCAACGACCCCTTCCCGTTCTTACGCAATTCCCCTCTTGCAAGAATACCGGACCTTGAGCGATCGATAGATAATCCATCCTCTCCTCCATTCTCCCACCTAACCATCTTTATCTCTGTTTGCTTCTCCCAAGTTTTTCCAAACCTCACCTCTTATCTCCCTTTTCATTTTATATTAACCTCCACGAAATCCTACAACCGCCACAATGGTCAAAGCAGGTATGCCATTCTTTCCCAGAGCTCAGCTTGAGGATTGCCCCTCAACCCCGCACCGCCAGCGACGAGGGGAGAAAGCTGGTGCTGTGCGAACAGAGCTCGCGTCATCGAGGCGCAAAACCATCTTCGAAGGCCGTCGTCATGGACAGAGACTGACATCGCGATACTAGTTGTTGCTGGTGCCTCCGGAGGCATTGGACAGGTATGTTGTTACTTCCCCCCTCCCCCGTTCTCGCAATTTAGTAGTGTCCTTGTCGCTGACTCGGCGCGTCTTCTGCCATCTTCGCATAGCCCTTGTCCCTTCTCCTCAAGGGCAGCCCCCTCATCGACGAGCTGGCTCTGTACGATGTTGTCAACACTCCTGGTGTTGCTGCCGACCTTTCCCACATCTCGTCTCCCGCGGTAAGCTTTCAGCTCCAGCTCCAGCTCGACCCCATATATCGACACTCCGCATCACCGACTACCACAGCCTGAGCTTCCCTTGGCCCGACCTCTGCAGTAGCTCCCAGCTCGCTAACACCGCTGTGGTTTGACAGAAAGTTACCGGCTACCTGCCCGCCAATGACGGTGCCAAGGCCGCCTTCAAGGATGCCGACATCATCATCATCCCCGCTGGCATTCCCCGTACGTATCCATGGCTACACAATCACTCACAGCTGCTGCAGCCTCGGCATGTGGTTGAACCCTGAGTTTGATCATTGCTAACACTACGATTGCTCAACAGGCAAGCCTGGAATGACCCGTGACGACCTCTTCAACATCAACGCCGGCATCGTCAAGGGCCTCATTGAGACTATTGCCGATGTTGCGCCCAACGCCTTCATCCTCGTCATCTCCAACCCCGTCAACTCCACCGTCCCCATCTCCGCCGAGGTCCTCAAGGCCAAGAAGGTCTTCAACCCCAAGCGCCTCTTTGGTGTCACCACCCTCGACATTGTCCGTGCCGAGACCTTTGTCGCCGAGATTGTCGGCGAGTCTCAGCCCCAGAAGCTCACCATCCCCGTCGTCGGTGGCCACTCTGGCGAGACCATCCTGCCCCTCTTCAGCAAGGCCAACCCTGCCGTCAAGATTCCCGACGACAAGTACGACGCGCTCGTCAACCGCGTGCAGTTTGGCGGTGACGAGGTTGTCAAGGCCAAGGACGGTGCTGGCTCCGCCACCCTCTCCATGGCTTATGCTGGCTTCCGGTGAGACTTATGCGCCTAGAATTTCTCCTTTATATTCTTCTGTACTAACATGCGTACCTTTAGATTTGCCGAGAAGCTGCTCCGTGCCGCCAAGGGCGAGAAGGGCCTTGTTGAGCCCAGCTACGTCTACCTGCCCGGCGTGCCCGGAGGCGAGGCCGTTGCCAAGGCTACCGGTGTCGACTTCTTCTCTGTCCCCGTCGAGCTTGGCGTAAGTTTTTGACGAACCCCCTCCCCATGCTTGTCTTGCGGAAGAAGCGTTCTTGGCTAACCTTTCCGTAGCCCGAAGGTGTGGAGAAGGCCACCAACCCCCTGGAGGGCATCACCGAGAAGGAGAAGGAGCTCCTGGGCAAGGCTGTCGAGGGCCTCAAGGCCAACATTCAGAAGGGCGTCGACTTTGCCCACAACCCTCCCCAAAAGTAAATACTTTCCTCCTGAAACTTCCAGCCTCTGGGTAGCTGTTCTAGTGTCGAGGGGAGCCGGTCTTGAGGGACAATAGCTATGACTACCGGGTATAATATATACGCGCGCGCATAAGCAGGGTGGCTGATGATTTGCTCTCTTTCATAGGCTGTAAACTTGTTCCAGAGTCTCTTTCCCCCAGGCGAAGCCCTTGCCTTGGGATAGTCTTTTCTCGTTCCACACCGGTTTAGTCCGCTGCTAGTCGTGCAAGGCTGGGTTGAGCCGTCGTTTGGGCGTTGATGGGCCGGGCTCGTCTTTCGCACAATGACGCAGATGATGCATCCGTATCTGCGCCTCTATTCGAAGAAATCGCGATGAGTCGGACAAGGTTCGTCATCATGGATGGTTCGGTCACTGTGGCTTCGCGATGACGGTCTTGATCTGGAATATAGCCGCTGGTAGCTCGTTGACCTCGGCTTGGACGGTGGCGCTGATACCCAGGGCAGCCAGAGCGCCGCGGATGATGCCGCAGGGAAACCAGAGGAACTGGTCAGTAGATTGAGTTAGCAAATACAAACTCTTGAGCTCTGTGATCTTTTGTGTGCTCGTGCGTGTGTGGGTATGCGTAGGATAGAGACATGCGTAGGACAGAGAGAGAGCAAACGTACGGGCTGTGCGCGAACGACGGCTTGGCTGCCGGTCTCCGTGCTCATGCGAGAAAACGGGCGAAAGGCATTATCGGTCAGAACGTAGACTCCCTGGAGACTGTTAGTCAGCCAGGATTATTTCGAATGCGACTGCGCATTGTTGCTCAGTGGTAAAAGGAGGGGGGAGATAATGAGCTCGGCGTACGCGGTGGTTCGTCTTCAAGTTGTCAATGTTCTTGCCAAAGACGAGGGACCAGAGGTCTTTGCAGAGGAACTTGATGACGTCGAGGGTGTCGTTGAAGCGCGGGCGGTCGCGGGAGAATCTGGAATGAAGCTTTGTTAGACCTTGCTTTTCTTTTGCTCTGCCTTTGTTCTCCTTGCCGTTAATCTCAAGGCAGGCAGCGGGAGAGCGTTGGACAGTGTCGAAGAATGGGAAATGGTCATGGGTATGCGATGTCGGGGAGGTAGGTAGGTACCTTTCCACGAGGCCCTGCCCGACGCGGTACCCTTGCGCCTCGAGCCGGTAGTGCACCGCGTCGAGGTGCTCGTCGTCGTCTATCCTCTTTGCGGGATGCTCGACCGAAGGGGAGGAGGTTTGCGCCTGCGTCTGCGCAGCGCTGCTGCTGTCGTTGTCGGGATGTTGCTGTTGCTGCTGCTGGTTCGCTGGAGGGGAGAGCTGCGTGGATGAAGAAGATGTAGCGGCGGCGGCGGTCGAGGGAGAGGAAAAGTCGCGCTGGGAGGTGACGCGGTGGGCGAGCGGGACGAGCTCGATGAGGAGGAAGTCGAGGGCGGAGGTGGAGAGGAAGGAGGCGCTTGGGTCGGCGGAGTTGAAGGGCTGCATTGGGGGGGAGAGGGACATTTCTTCTTTTTTTTTTTTTGGTGTGATGGGTCTGTGATGTTAAGGGGGAGAAAGGGGGAGGCGTGTTTGGCGATGGTGGTTGTTTGTGGTGGTGAGAAGGTTGAGGTGAAGACGTATCGATTGGTACGGAGTTGATTGTGTAGAGGTGTGAGGTTGAAGGTTGTGGGGGTGGGCTGTTGTGGTGGGGTGCGTGGATGTAGCTTGTAATACGAGAACTCTGGATTGGGATGAACTGGGGGACGATTCGAGATGATCTGTGAGATGCGGCGCCTTTTTGTGATTCTGAGCAAGATGACAGGGTATTGTGTCTTTTTCTTGCCATTTGTTACATGTTCATCAGATGATACATTGGCAGCTTCAGCTACTTCAAGGCAAAGTCGCGACACACCTACAAAGAGAAAGGCAAGATAGCCAAAATACCCAGTCTTCGCCTAAATACAGTCCTGCCAAAAAGTCACCACTAGCTGAGTGTTTTATCACTGCCCTAGTCATACATCTTCATCTTCTCCGTGGTCGCGGAAATGCTTCTCCGTCCTATAATAGGATGGACGCAAAAGAAGAAGGAAAAAGCAAATAAAATTTGGCCCTGTCCCGACCTTTAGGGGAATCATCCTTTTGTTTCCTCGTCACCCTGAACGCCTCTGCTGACTTGATAAATCAAACCCCCTCTCTGGGACCTCTAATCCCCGCGGACTCTCTTCGATGGAAACGCGCTCTACAGTTTCCTCTCTCTCTATAGACAAGTAAATACTCACTCCTCTCGCCTTCGACGCCGTCGACCTCGCGGCTCTTTCGGCGGACGCCTTATGCCCTCTATAGCTTCCATACTGGCCTCCTAGGGCGTATAGTTGCTGGGGGACTCGCTGAGGAACGGCAGATTCGAGGAGCCGCGGTAGCTGCTCGCCCCCGTGTGCTGGCGCTTGCTCGGGCGCTGGATTGGCTCCTCGTCGTCAGACGAAAGCGTCAGGTCAATGACTGCTGGCGCTGGTCGTTTGGCGCTGTGCGAGCTGCCCCGCGGTCTTGTCGCCGAACCTTCGTGGCCCGTAGAGCCAGGGGTGTCCGTGTACGGGGTCAGGTGTTTGGGCGTAGCTGGCCGACGGCCGCCAATGATGATTTCCGACACCTCGACATCATCATCTTCGTCGTCGTCGTCACCATCATCGTCCTCGAGTTGTGCGCCGTTTGGCCTGGACAATGCCTCCTCCCTAGGTGGCTTGCTAGACCACTTGCCATTCGGCTCAATGGTGACCGTCTCGAGGCTTTTTGGCGTCTTTTCCAGAATGGCCTTGACGTAACTAGAGGCTGGTCAGTGCTGGTTACATATTACGGAGGAGGGTCAATGCAAGAGCGGTACGCACCCATCAACGGCCAGCTGTTCAAACGGCGCCGGCTTGTTGCAGATAGGACACAGCCACTGTGGACCTTGCTCCTGAAGCTGCAAGTAAGAGGTGGCGTCAAAGCATTGGAGATGCGTGCATCTCACGCTCCGACAGGGAACTTCTAATCTCATGTACGACAGAGGACATTTTAGTGATAATACCTGAGAGGTTGCCACCACGTCGGGGTCTTGTGCTATCTTGTTCACTGTCCAGTTCAGTCAGCAATCACGTACCAGTGGTGGTTGGCTGCCGACGAAAGACTTACAATCTCTTATGACTGATTCTTCAGTGATCTTGCTACGGCTGGCGATTGTGGCTACCAGGTCCGGAACTGTGGTGATCTTGCAAAGGTTGACAATGAGGTAGTATTTCTGCAAGAATGACAGTCGTTAGCGGATATGACTTGGAGAAGAAGGTATACGACTTATGGCGACGCATCGGCAGAGAGAGAGAATGTAGGGGAAAGAAGCCATGGCATTTAAAAAAACAGAGGAGGGAAAACAGGGGGGAAAGGCAAAAGTCCAGTTCCGTCACAAACTTACCTTGGTCGTCAGCGCATACGTAAACTCGATATTGTTCATGTAGTCTCTCTTAAGACGCAGAGCGCTGGTAATGTCCACCGGCCTGGTGGAGCCGGGCTTGTTCTTGAGGCCTCGCAGGTTGGCCTTGATCTCGTCGCCGTTGACCCGGAGCTCGGATTGGTGTGGGAACGCAACATCTTGTACGCCGCTGTTGTCGCTCGCACAGAAGACCATGATCCTGTAAGACTTGTCGTCGATGCATCGCTGTGCAATGGGGCAGTGGCTTAGCTTTAGCGGGATGGTGACAGAATTCCTATGCTGTGCCATGGCTGGAGATGGATGACACCGGTCAGCGAGGGTTTCTTAATCTCCAACAAAACTACGCAAGGGAGTTCAACACTTGCCTTCGCAGGTACGCAAACCGCTCACAGGAACTTCGATGGTGTAAAAGGGGCTCGGCTTGAACGAGAAACCGTACGTTCCGGAGCCGTAGGGGGAGACTGACAACCCGTCTGCGGAGACTTGCCCATACGCCCGCTGGCTGCCGTAGCCCGCGCTGCCGTACGGCGATGTTGAGGGCGCGGAAGCAGGCATAGAGGGCTGCGCCACAGATCCGTTACTCCGAGCCGTCGTGACCTTGGATGGACTCGCTCGCTGGGAATTAGCCTGCAAGATGCTCTGACGGACTTGCTGGAACCGCGCAAAGTCATTGTTGGCCACCGTTTCGTTGATGACTGAGAAGGAGAAAAGAGTATTAGCAACCTGCACGAGGAGGCGTAACAAAAGGCACGCGAACGGGCTTCGCAGAGAGAGGTGACGCGGGTGCAAACTCACGATTCACAATGCGCCGCTGAAGCTCGGCCTTGACGCCGGTGCTCTTGAGCCCGTTCACCTGGCAGACGGTCGAGAGCTGGCGATTAAACAGAGAGTTGCCCTGGACCTGCCGGAGCAGCGCGCTCACGTCATTCCGCTGGATCACGCTGGACGAAGCCATGGTTTGGTTGGCGGCGCAGATGGTAGATCGGGAGAGGAAGCGCCTCGCATGAGGCGACCAAGAGGAGCGGAAGAGTCGAGGCGACACGAGCAGGCAACAAGACAGCAGCGGTGGGCTGATGTGCAAGTGAGAGAGACGGCGATGCGATCGAGAGTCGGGTCTCTATAGCCTGGGCAGGGGCTGCGGACGGGGCGGACAGAATCGAGTCCGAGATCGCAAAGCAAACAGCAAAGAAGTTCGAGGCCGCTGGACGGCACAAGGCGGTTGCTGTGGCGCTCGTTGTGAAGCCGGCAAACGGCCCGTGATGGTCGCTGACGATGCGAGGCAGAGGGCGGAGAATCGACCCGAAGATATCACCGTATGCGGAGGAGACGTGCGGATGCAGGCGTCGAGTCGCCAGCAGCGAGGCTGTGAATTCGATCGGGGGGGCCCAAGGGCGACAACGGGAACGGGCGAGTGATGCAGCGGCGTCCTTGACATTCACTCTCCTCTCACCCCGTCAGCCTCGCGTCGCTTCTGCTGTTATGAGCGAGACATGCCAGCAATATCAAGCAGTCCCAAGAGGCAGAGAGATAGACTCGACGCTATCGCCACTGGCCGGACTTTTGCGATCGGGCAGGCGGCGGCAGCTGGCAGAACTCGGGACCGGCATCGTTAACGCGAAAAAGAATTTGGAGGCAACTGCACCGCAGAGAAGCCGAGGGCGCGCTAAGCCACACAGGAATGCTATGTATCATGCGCCACACTGATGCGCTATCTTATCTTTTCCGCCGTTATCGTAAACTTTCTTCTTTCTCTCTGTATCTATTGCCTGCAGTACCGGTTCTAGTAAATCGCAAGCAAAACCGACAAGACCGTCCTTGACGCAAAGAAACCCCGACCACAGTACAAGAGATTCGACAAACGCAATCATGGCCAAGAGTTCCCGGTCCAGCAGCAAAAAGTTCAACAACCAGCGCAAGGCTGCCAGCATCTTCGGGCCCGCTGAAACCGCCAGACAAGAGCGTCTGTCGGCCAAGCTGCTCGAGCTGGCAAAGCAGGCCAAGCCCGAGCCTGCGGAGATGAAGATTGATGGTTCGTCGGAAACTCGATGAGCTCTATATTGATAGAGTATGCAGGACTTTGCGTGCGGTTTCTAACACTGGCCGAATAGGAGACGAGAGCGACAATGCGCAGGACGGAGACGACCAGGCTGCAGATGAGACATGTACAGTTTCCCACCCTTTCCCCGACGCAAATTGTTCCTGATGAGCTGGATGCTAACATGCTGCGATGCTTAGCCATGGACGTGGACTCGAAGAAGCCGACAAGACCGCAAATTACCAAGAAGCGCATCGAGAAGAAGCGGAAGAAGTCGAGCATTACGTTCCCCAAGTACAGCGACAGACTAGCCGCCAGGAAGAAGAAGAATGCGCCAAAGAAGGCCTGAAAGGCGGAATCCGGCTGATGTCTTATTTTCGAATTTCTCTTGCTTCCTGTTGGGTTCGGTCTGATTTCTGTTCTACGGAGTACTCATAATATTCACATTGTATGTCCTGCATACCAGCTCTCAATTGACGATATCCATGACCATCCCTCAAGGCAAAAAAAAAAAAAAAAAAAGGTGGTAAAAAAATAGTTCGCAAGCTGCAGGCGCGCCCCTGGTGCCTGTGGCGCAGCAGTGTCCCAACTTGTACCTCTGCATCGTCCCTTGGCCAATCAATCCTCCCACTCCCGCGTGCTTCGTTTTATATCCCTTCACCTCACTCTGGCCATGAACGGGACACTCAACACCAGCACATTCTCATACACGCGCCTCTATCATCTCCCATATGGCTTCCACTGTGCATCGCCTGAATGAAACACTGTTGAATCTGGCCCTCGTTGAGTCTTTGCCTGGCTCGTCCAATCCAGTCAGAACATGGTGGCCTCACGAAACACATCGCTTGCAGGCTCTCTCCTGCTCACTGCCGCCAACATCCTGATTCCGCTCTCGATTCTCGTCTTTGCCACTGGTTTCTTTCCGTACAAGCCTTTTCTTCCCGGATTGGCCGAATTTGAGCCTCTCGAATATGGACCTCCACCCAAGGCTCCCTTTGATAGACTTGTATTCATGGTAGTTGATGCGCTGCGGAGGTATGGATCGGATATCACTTCTTATTATCGACGGGCCCTCATACTGAACTGAGATTACAGTGACTTTGTATACTCTGATGGCTCTGGATTCGAATACACACAACGGTTAGTCCAGTACGTGTATAACTGCTTGCTTCAATTTCTCATACCGGAGTCCGTATAGCCTCATCCGCGATGGCGGCGCCATTCCGTTCACAGCAAATGCTCGGTCTCCGACAGTGACGATGCCTCGGATCAAGGCCATCACCACAGGTTCCATCCCCTCCTTTGTCGACCTTATTCTCAACTTTGACGAAGCCGACACCTCATCCACATTGGCCGCCCAAGACACCTGGCTGTCCCAGCTCAAGGCCAAGAACACAGGCAACCTTCTCATGTACGGCGATGATACGTGGCTGAAGCTGTTCCCCGACACATTTGACCGTCATGACGGGACCTCCAGCTTCTTTGTCGCAGTAAGTTTGTCTTATACTCCAGGATACCACTTTGTAGCTCTCAGTCGCTTACAGGCGCAACCTGCAAGGACTTTACGGAGGTGGACAACAATGTCACAAGGCACATCCATCATGAACTCGAAAAGGACGACTGGAGTTTGATAGTTCTCCATTATCTCGGCCTAGACCATATTGGTCACAAGTCGGGGCCCCGAAGCACGCACATGCCGGCCAAGCAGCGTGAAATGGACGGCATCGTCCGCCAGCTGTATGAGGCTTTAGAAACCAAGAGTCACCTGCAGTCAACGCTGCTTGTGCTCTGCGGCGATCACGGCATGAATGATGCTGGAAATCACGGGGCGTCATCCCCTGGAGAAACGTCGCCCGCCTTGGTATTCCTGGCACCAAAGCTCAAGGACATATCGTCCAGATATGCAGCCCCTGAGAGGCCCAAGAACGAGTACGACTACTATTCCACGGTTGAGCAGTCCGATATCGCGCCGACCCTCGCCGCGCTCTTGGGCTTCCCAATCTCAAAGAATAATCTGGGAGCCTTCATCCCGGAATTCCTATCCTTTTGGCCTAACTCAAGCGACAAGGTTCAAATTCTCATTCGCAACGCTAGACAGATCCTCAATGTGGTCACGGCGGCGTTTGGAAGTGAACCCTTTGATGCTCAGGCTGCTATCGACCCGTGCGCTTCCATGACCACGGATGTTGATGAATTGGCCTGTGAGTGGCGAAAGATCAGTGTGGACGCGGCCTCACAGGCTGACGCTGCAGCGGTTGACCAGGCGTGGCTGTCGGCTACGTCTGCTTGGATTCGCAAGGCCCAGGAACTGATGAGCAGCATGGCCTCCAACTATGACTTGTCGAGACTGGCTCTCGGCCAGGGTTTGGCGGTTGCTGCCGTCGTTGCCAGTCTTGCAGTCTTGGGTTTGCAAGGCTTCCAGCAGGTGGGATTTCCGTTGCCGCTGTTCCTGCTTGCGGCGTCCTATGGGCCCATGATGTTTGCCAGCAGCTATGTGGAAGAGGAGCACCATTTCTGGTACTGGGCAAGCACTCTGTGGCTAGCTTATCTCGGTATTCGAGAGGTTGCAAAGTAAGTGGGCATTCTCAGTCACTCATTGTTGCACCAATATCTAGGGATACTTACCATTTCCACTTTGTCACAGATCCTCGCGCCTTTCCTCGATAGCAAGCCATGTCCTGTCCTTGGCTGCCCTCAGATTCACCCGAAGCTGGAACCAGACCGGCCAGAAGTTTGCCGGCGAGCCAGACACTGTCAAGATGTTCCTCACCCCCAACCCTGAGCTTCTATGGGTGCTCATCACCCTGACGTACGTTGTGGTAACTTTCCAGACACTGCAGAGCCTGTCTGGTATGCCTTATGTCCTGGCTACCTCCCTGGTGCCGGCCATCTTCTTGGCGACCTTTACCTTTAAGCTGGCGTTTACTGCCGAGGACGCCCCCGAGCTGGTTGTGGGATTTGCTCGCAACCTACTGGACACTTTCCAAGGCCCGACCCTCTTATTGCGAGCAAGGATCGTCTTTTGCCTGCTCGCAGCGTTGATGGGATTCGCCGCATATCGAGCAAAGACAGGGGGGCCTCGGGCTGCCCAGTCATCTGGTACGTCTGCACCAATGCGACACTGCCCTCTCTCAAAGTCAGGTCTAATAGAAACAACAGTCGAGCTCTCTCACCATCTCTGCACCCTCCTCGCCATGACCCAGTCCCGGGCCACCAACATCCCCCTTTTCCTCCTCTCCAGCATCATGCTCCAGGCCCTCCAGTCCGCCAACCTCTCCGTCGCCGAAATCACCACGTCCTCCATCCTCCTCCAGTACGCAACCTTCTTCGCCTTCGGCGGCTCCAACGCAATCTCCTCCGTCGACCTCTCGAGCGCCTACAACGGCATCAGCGGCTTCAACGTCGTCGCCGTCGGCATCCTGACCCTCGTCAGCAACTGGGCCAGCCCCATCTTCTGGACGTCGGCGACGAACCTGCTTCTCCTGCAGAACCGACGACGGCGAGGGACGACGAGGGCGTTCCGGAGCCACGTCGTCCTGCTCACCGTCTTTGCGTCGACGAGCGTGGCGTTTGTCATGGCGGCGTGCACGGCGCTGAGGACGCACTTGTTTATCTGGACCGTCTTTTCGCCAAAGTATCTGTATGCCATGGCGTGGAGCCTGGGGCAGCATTTGTTGATCAATGTTGCCTCTGGGGGCTTTTTGTTCTGGATTGGCATGTAAAGTCGAGCTAAATGTTGAATATATCTCGTACGCCATGTAATTAAGAGCATCTTGGTGGTTGGCAGAGACATGCCAGCAGTTTCTCAATCTCAAAAAAGTCATGCTTTGATATTCCCATCGTCAAACTCGGTATGCCAAGTCCTACCTTAATATATCCATCTCGAGTAATAGAGCCAATCTACATATTTACCTTTGCTCAATCATAAACACGTAAAAACACACATTGACCATGTAACATCCCTCGCTTCTCAACAAACCAACAGTCCAACAAGCCAACACCTCACACGTCCTCCATCTTGGTATCCTCGCCATCAGACAACAAATCCTCCACGAGCGAATCCCTCCTCGCGCGATGCTCCGGAACCACCGTCCCGTCGCTATCATCCTCGACTTTGATTCTGGTCTTTCTCGCCCCCTGACCTTCTTCTTCTTCATCATCGTCATCATCTTCCTCCTCCTCGTCATCGTCGCCCGCCCGCGAGCCAGCAACAGACTGCTTATCCCCCATCGCCTCCGACACCGACACCGCCACCGACACGCTGCGACTGGTCCGACTATGCGACGGCCGCTGCTGCTGCTGCTGCTCCTCGAGCCCGTTGACAATCTTGCCCAGGCTGACGTGGATCTTGTACAGCGCGTTGCGGCCCGTCGTGTCCGTCACCAGGCCCTCCTCGACGGCCTCGCTGACGACGTTGTACGTCTCCCGGAGCTTCTCCTCGGACGAGTTGGGCGAGACGAAGAGCTTTCCGAGGAGGCCGGCGACCAGCTTCTTCTCGGCTTCTGTTTTTTGTTGACCGTTAGCCATCATTCTCCTTTCTTACTAGATACAGAAGCAGGGGTGGAAGGGGGAATAAGGGGAAGTGTCAAGTTCGGGAAACGTACTGCTAATGTTGCCGCGAAGCCTCTCGAGAATGTCGCAGGCAAAGTCAAGGTGCACGTCGCCCTTGGGATTCTTCTTCTCCCCGTCGAGGACGAGCTCGGGGCTGTAGCACTTGCGTGGGTCCGTCCAGTCGACCAAGCAGGCGCCAATGGTCGTCATGCTGACCATGTCCTCCTCGACGTCGACGTCGTCGTCCTCCAGGCCCTCGCGCAGGTTGAGCAGGGAATGGAGCGCCAGCAGGGAGACCTTTCTCATGAGGTCCTGGTTCTCCAGCCGGGAGAAGCAAAAGACTGGCAGGAAGTAGTTGAGAGCTTGTCGGACCGTCTGGTTGGCGGAGGACGCGGGATCAAAGTAGGCAATCACAAGGGACTTTAGCAGCTCTTCGCAGGCCTCCTCGTCGGTGATGACGCGCCCCAGGAGCAGCTTCGAGGCCGCGATGGTGGCGGCAGCCTGCACCTCGGACGACCTGCCGCCGCCCTTGACCGCCTTGACGTACACCTTGAGGACGGCCGGCGTCGTGGCAAGCAGCTGCGCTCCGTGGACGTTGAGGATGTCTGTCAGGATGTGCAGCGCCGTGATCTGCAGGGCAGTGTGTCCCTTGGTGAAGAAGTGAATGAAAAGCCCCAGGTTCTCCTCGGCCAACGAGCGGTCGAGGAGGGCGCACAGTCCGAGGCAGACAAGGCCCCTTTCACGAACCGGCGCTTCGTGGCTTCGCACAGCTGGCACTACTAGATTGTTAAGCATGGAGACCAGATCTGTGTTATCCTTGAGGTTGCCAGCGACATGCGTCAGCATGCACTGGACGATGTGAAGGCACTTCAGGTTGACGACAATCTCCCTCACTGCCTTTTCTTGCGCCTCCTCTTCGCTGATCTCAGGCTGTTCCTTCTTTGAATCGGAAGCTGGCGTATTTTCCCGGCTCCTCTGTTCTGAATGGGCAGAGACGAAGCTCTCGTCGTCTTCCCCGGGCAGGTCCACAATCGTGTCGTGTACATCGGCAACAGCCTCGAGCACCACGCTGATGAACTCTCTCTCTCCAGCGGCATCGGGAGCGCAGATATATCGAAGGGCTTCCATGGCAAGCTTTGTCACCTCGTCTGGGAGCTCTGGGATGGCGAGAGACTGGCGGAGCAGCGTAAACATTTTCCTCCGGCCAACCTCGTCCGAATAGTCAAGGGTTAGCGCTATGTGAAGCATCTGCTCCACGATGAACTCCTGTTCAACGGTATCCTCCTCTTCCTCCTCATCGACATCGTGCTGTGCAATTCTCTTGATGGCATCGACCAGCACCTTCAGGTAGCGCTCCAGGAAGAAAGCCAGCTTGGTGACTTCTGGCAGCTTCTCCTCGACGAGGGACTCGTATCGACCCTCGCCTTCGCTGCGGCAGAAGTCGTTGAAGCTCCTGGCCATGAAGACCGATTCGGCTGACAAAGTCTCCCAGAAATGGTCGTCTAGGACTACCGCCTCGCGATAATCCGGGCGACCCTCCCAGAAGCCCTTCATTGCCTCAAGGGCCACCCCGTTCTCCATTCCAGAGTTGATAATGTCGATTCTCTCCAGCAGCTCTAGCAAACCGTCAAAGTTTGGCGGTGCCTCTTCCTGTGGTGCCACGCCGGCGCAGTCTGCAATCCATCGCTCTCTGAACAGTCTCCCCGCCGCCTTTCGTACGTTCTCGTCTCGGTCCCGAAGGCCCCAGCGGAGCAGCTTTTCTCTCATGGACAGCGACAAGTGCCGAAAGTCTCCCAAGGCCGGAAGGAGACGGGAGTAGACCGCCCTACGGGTCGCAGCATCCTGGTCTCTTGCGCGCTCCAGGAGGTATGGGAGAGTCGCGGGCACGATTGGTAGGTTGACGAGGAGAGACCGTCGGACATCGGCACTCGGATCGTTCTGTAAGACATCTAGCAATTTGTCCATGAGACCAACTGAGTGGTTGTCGCTGTCGTCCGAGTTGTGTTCGTCTTCGGGTTGGTTCCCAGCAAGTCGACCGAGGCCCAGCACGGCCTGCACGCGCACCATGGCCTCCTTGTCTCGAATTCGCTTCAGCAGGTTGTTGCGAAGGCTCTGGAACAGGTCGTCGTCGATGGCGTCGAGGGAGTTGATGATGTGCGAGACAAGCTGGGTCGACCGGAACCGCACATACTTGTCTTTGGCCTGCATCAGCGAGAGGGCGGTTTGCAGCACCTTGGAGGAGAGCCGATTGCTCGGCGTCTCGGGCATCAAGCTCGCGTCCGCATCGGCCTCATCCAGGAGCTCGCTGTCCTTGTCCGACGCATGCCGCAGGAACAGGCCAATGAAGCGAATCAGCTTCTCGCCCACGCTCTCCGCCTTCTTCACCGGCATGATGCGCAGCACGCATCGCACAAACTCGTCGTTGAACGCCTTCTCGTCGAACTGGTTGGCGTCTGGCTTTCGGGGGTCGACCGGCTCGTAGCAGCACGCTTCCTGGATCTTGCGGAGGTTGACGGCCAGCTTGCGATGCGTGGCCGTCGTCCGTTGCGCATCGCGGAAGATGGCGCAAACCTGCGTTCGGAGGGCGTTGTCTGGTGTGTCGGGATGCTGCAGAGGCGCCGCGGGCTTCTTGGCGGTGGTGGCTGCCGCTCTGCCGGTGCGAGTCCCTGATCTTGTAGGCATGTTGTCTCTGTTTTGCTGATTGCCTAGAGACGACAGTTATCCTGCGCGTGAAGCCGCAAGATACAGTCGAGCTCTAACAAGAAAAAGAGGTGAAGTTGGTGGTGTGTGTTGTTTAGGTAGACGGCGCGTCGCTTCAACGGAAACTGCGATCAACAATTCTCCCGTTTCGGCATAACGTGGCGTTGGACCCCGCCATCCCCAGTTGGCCTAGCGCCAAATAAGTAATTGCAGATGTACATTTTCATCGATAAGATAAGCTCAAGCTCCAGATTTTCTTTTTTTTTTCTTAGCAGAGCATAACGGAGAGTTTGCTGGGCGCGACGCTTTTCTCCCAGAACTTTTTATTTGCATCACATCTTAACAGAGAGCCGCCGCTGCAATTGACTTTGTCTGCAGCAGGAAATCATGGCGCCCCCACAGAATGACCGGAAGCGCAGGAGGCAAGACAGTGAATCCTCCGCTGCCACGAAATCGCACGATCCGGACGGTGGCATCTCGCGGACGCCCAAGAAGGCAAAGGTGGAAGACCGACGGTCTGTCTTTGTGCGGTCATTACCCCCCAGCGCCACGAACGAGAGCCTCGCGGACTTCTTCTCGCAATACTTCCCCGTCAAGCATGCCACCGTGGTGGTTGACCAGAAAACCAAGGAGTCGCGAGGGTTCGGCTTCGTTTCCTTCGCCGACGCCGACGACGCCAAAGCTGCCAAGGAGGCATTGGACAAGAAGGAATGGGAGGGCCGGCGGATTCGGATCGAGGTGGCGGAGCCCAGACATCGAAATCCCGACCCCGACTCGGACGTGGTAGCCAAGAAGTCGGGCAAGGCTGCGTATCAGCCGCCTCCCACCAAGCTGATTATCCGAAACCTGCCGTGGAGCATCAAGACGCCGGAGCAGCTTTCCAAGCTCTTCATCAGCTATGGAAAGGTCAAATTCGCCGACCTGCCCCAGGACAGGGGAAAGCTGAAGGGCTTCGGCTTCGTCACTCTCAGAGGCCGACCAAACGCAGAAAAGGCCCTCGAGGCGGTCAATGGCAAGACCATTGATGGTCGAACCTTGGCTGTCGATTGGGCTGTCGATAAGGAGACTTGGGACAAGCAGCATACCGCGGAGAAGGGCAATCAGGAGCCCAAGGACGGTGAGGATGAAGAGAAAGAGGACAAGAAACCAGCTGGAGGAAAAGATGGAGAGGTCAAGAACCGCGATGACCAACTGCAATCAGACCTTGCCAACTTTATGAAAAACTACATGCACAACATGGAGGACGAAGACGAGGATGACGACGAAGAGAAAGACGACCAAGATGAGGAAGACGACGACGAGGACATGAAGCTGTTGGACGAGGAGGACGAAGACAAGGAGCCCGCCAAGCCGAAGCGTGAGCTGATGACGGATAACTCCTCCACCGTCTTTGTTCGAAACCTTCCCTTTACGACGACGGACGAGCAGCTCCAGTCCTTCTTTGGCCACTTTGGCAAGGTCCGATACGCCCGCGTCGTCATCGACAAGGCCACGGAGAAGCCGGCGGGCACAGGCTTCGTGTGCTTCGTCGACGCGGCCGACGCAAAGGCGTGCATCATCGGCGCACCCCGCCGCGCGCCCCCGGTCGCGGGAGGCGTCAAGCACTCCATCCTCCAGGACGAAAACGCCGACCCGACCGGCAAGTACACGCTCGACGGCCGAGTGCTGCAGGTGGCCCAGGCCGTAGGCAAGAACGAGGCCGCCAACCTGGCGGAGAACTCGCTCGCGGCGCGGAGGCAAAAGGACAAGCGCCGCCTGTACCTCCTGTCCGAGGGCTCGCTCGGCGCGGGATCCCCCCTGCGAGGCCTCCTGACGGACGCCGAGGTGCGGATGCGGCAGGCGAGCGCGTTGCAGCGCAAGAAGCTCGTGGAGAAGAATCCCATGCTGCACATCAGCCTGACGCGACTCGCCCTGCGCAACATCCCCACCGACCTCGGCTCCAAGGACCTCAAGGAGCTGGCGAGGAAGGCCGTCGTCGGCTTCGCCAAGGACGTCAGGGAAGGGATCCGGCAGCCGCTGTCCAAGGAGGAGAACTCCCGGGACGGCAAGGACGCCAAGGAGAAGGAGAAGGACCGCAGGATGAAGCGCAAGGGCATCGTCAAGCAGGCCAAGATTGTCTTCGAGGACAACAAGGGCTCCAAGGTGTCGGAGGCGAGCGGCGCCGGCAAGAGCCGCGGCTACGGCTTCATCGAGTACACGTCGCACCGCTGGGCGCTCATGGGGCTGAGGTACCTCAACGGCCTGCAGCTGGACGCGCCCAACGGCAAGAAGCAGCGCCTGATTGTCGAGTTTGCCATTGAGAACGCGCAGGTGGTGAAGCGGCGGCAGGAGGCCGAGAACGCGGCCAGGGTGGCCAAGGCCAAGGGCAAGGACGGCGCAGATGCTGCCGATTCGGAGGATGACGAGAACGAGGACGAGGAAGCATCAGATGACGAAGCCCCCGAGCCAAAGAAGAAGACGAACGGGAAGCAAAAGGGAAAGAAGAACAAGGGGAACATGAACAAGGGCCCCAAGGTGAAGAAGCCCGCCAAGGAGGAGGGCGGGGACAAGAAAGAGGAGAAGAAGGGGGCCAAGAAAGAAGAGAAGAAGGAGGAGAAGAAGCCAGCGAACGCAAAGGAGGCGATCCAGCAGAAGCTGATTGCGCGGAAGAGGCTGATGCGCAAGAAGAAGGCCGTGTCTAGGGGGAAAGCATAGTCTTGGGGGGATGTGTCTTGTAATTACCAATGGCATGTGGGATCAATCGTTTTTAATCATTTCTATGAGGTTTGCTTTGGGCTATACAAGGATTCGAGTTTTCAATTAAGGATTTTACTGTTGTTGCATACAAGCTTTTGAGCTGAGAGGTATCCAAGGAATTAGAGAAGCATCAAACCCCGACTGAAGAGAACCCCTATTTCCAAAACCACCCCGACTTCTTATCCTGCGTCTGCTGGTCATCCGCCTCTGCGTCTGCTCGCTCAATGACATTGGCATCGCTGCTGACCCCAGCGTCGACCTTGTGCGCCCTGTCGGCGGGACGCATGGAGAAGTGCGTCTCCGTGCCGATCTCGTTGCCGTCCTTGTCGTACGTCTTCTTGGTGACCGTCGTGGTCAGGTAGCCAAAGCTGTTGACCTTTTCGTCTCTAGTCACGACCTCTTTGATCCCGTTATCGTATACCTTTTCTTCGCTTGTGCTGGGCGGCAGAGAAGCTACTGTGCTATCAGTCGATACGGGCTTATTGTCAGTCTTGTTGGTACTCTCCGTGATGCTCTTGACGAATGCATCCCACGTCTTGTGTCCCTCTGCAAAGCTCGAGCTGAGCGAAGAAAACAAGTCGTCAAAGTGATCAGGGAGGCTCTTCTGGTGCGGGCCTGCGTGGTCCTCCTTGTGCGGCCTGCTTCGACCGTGGAAGCTGTCCTCTAGCTGCTTGAACACTTGGTGTACCTCGTCAAAGAAACCGTTGCCGTGAGATTGGCCGTTATTCGACTTTTCACTTGACGCAGCGCGGCTCCAAACCTCGGCTGCCCTGCGATCGAGCTCCTCGTGAAGCCTCGCCCAGTCACTCCAGCCCGACCTAGAGAGTCCCCACTCGGCACCGGCATCGTCGTCATCTTCCAGGAGACCAAAGTTTCGCGGCCTATAGAGCTCATCTCTAGTAGGCCGTCGAAGCAAGCCTTGGGATTCCAGCCGTCGGAGCCAGAACCAGGTGGGCTCGCCGTTGGAGAACATTTGCCGCAGCAGCTGCCGCTGGTTGTACCTGTCCTTGATGTCAGGCAGGGCCCGCCCCTGCGAGACGGTGAGCAGGTCCTCAAAGGCGTCCTCGAAGGTGAAGACGGACGGGTCGCATTGCGGCGGCAGGTCATTCGGGACGGGCTGCTTGAGGTGGCGCAGGTTCAACGGCGAATAGGGCCATGAGGCGACGGAGACTGTGTCGAGAGCCAATGGGCGCGACGGCTCGGATTTGTCCATTGTGACCTGAGTAAAAGGCAAAGGAGGCGGTGGTGTCGTCTGAGTGTGATTGTTGCGAGCGTGATGATGGCGGGAGCTGTTGTCGCAAGCGGGCGTATCTGGTGACGGGGGGTTTGACAGGTCAGATTGACGTATGTCTGGCGGCGGCTGAGGCTGGTGTTGTTGAGCTTGGGGCTGAGACGAAGTTGAGAAGAGTGAGTGAATGGCTGAGTCGACGTGCTGCTTGAACTGGACGAAGACGTTTAACATGCCGAGGACATGTTTACTGAAGTAGTTTGGGGCGGATTGCGAAGATGGCGATGGTAAGGTGAATTGGAGGGTGATGTTTGATATACCTTACAGAGAAAATGGGATAGTGGCTCAGGTAGTCGAGCCTTCTAGACAGCTCTAAGTCTCATGACCTGGACCCTGCTGAGGCCCCTCCAAGGTCTGGGCCGAGATGCCCACTGGCAGTATCTAGAGAGTCTGTCAGAGTACCCGGCTGCGCTAGACTGCCTGCATATGTACGCACTCTAGACATGGCGGTACTGCTGTGGCGGTGCGTGAGGCGCAACGGCGAGCATCCGGCTTCCAATGGTTCAATTCAATATCAATAGAATGACGACAATAGGTAGGTACGGAGAGGATTGAATATGATACATCATGCCAACCCACACCAGATTAGTCGGTGACAGTTGTAGTTGTACAAAGTAACACTTGAAGAGCATGCGGACAAAAGAAGAAGATTGATTCGCCCACCAATGATATCCAGCAAACGTCTTCTTTGTCCCTTCGATCCAGATCCATTGTCTGTCTTGTGTTACGGGAGGCTTCTTCAGTGATGACATAGCGTGGGGGTACGTACCTTGACCTCCCTCCCCCCGTCATCTGCCTGCCAGCGGAAATTCGGCGCCAAGCCCGCGACCAAGCAATACCTGACCCGGAGCAATGCAGTGCGTGACTGTCGACCGCATTTCCAGGCTCCTTCATGTCCAGCTGCTTTTTGCACCATCATGAACCTCGTTGGAGCCTCGTGTCCGTCCATCTCTGCTCTGTCTCTGCCTCTCTCTCTGCTGCTCGCTCCGATGGTACCTGGTCAAGCAATCTGCCTCGGCGTCCGGCGACTGTAGCTGCGCGTTTCTCCACCAAATCTCCGATCCTACCGTCACTGCTGTCTGCATCTCCCAGGTTCTTGTCCTGACTATACCTAGCCGTACCCTTTCTTCTTCGTCTTCTTCTTTTCTCCCCCCCTTTTTTTTGCTGCTCATACATTTCTTTTCTCAGCCTCCAGCTCTCTTGTTTTGGCGGCGGCGGCGACGACGATGATACCAGTCTTCACAGAGTCGACTCTGCCGACGTGGACGACCCTGACAGCGACAGTTACAGCACCACCGACGGCGACGGCGACAGGCGGGCCCGGCCGAGGCGACGACGACGAAGATGCCCTGCAGCGCTGGTCGTCCTTGATTGGCATCATCACGGCGATTGTGGGTAACGTCCTCATCGCCCTCGCTCTCAACGTCCAGCGGTATGCGCACACGCGGCTGCACAAGGAGCGCAGGAGGATCAAACGAGAGGCTCGGGCAGCCCTGAAGCGCGCGCAAAGCGGCAGCAGCAACGGCAACAGCAACAGCAATGGCACCACCCAGGTGGGCATCTACGGCACCATCCTCGGCGCAGGCGGTGATACAGGCGGCGACGGTGATTATCGCAACGGCCATGCAAGCACAAACGGCAACGGCAGCCGCGGCGGCCTGTACGATGACCACTCGGACGACGACGAGCGCGACTATCAGGAGAGCGAGCCCCTGATGGCCTCGTTCCAGTCCAGCGCCACGACGGCCAGCTCCGGCTCCGATTCGGAATCGGACGCCAAACCGTCCAAGAAGCCGTCTTCTAACTACCTGAAATCGCCGTACTGGTGGCTCGGCCAGATCCTGATAACGCTGGGAGAGGCGGGCAACTTCCTGGCCTACGGCTTTGCGCCCGCCTCCATCGTGTCTCCCCTCGGCGTCGTTGCTCTCGTGTCCAACTGCATCATTGCCCCCGTCATGTTTCACGAGATATTCAGGCCTCGCGATGCCTGGGGCGTCCTGATTGCCGTCTCCGGTGTCGTCACCGTCGTCCTGAGCGCGAATCAGAAGGAGACGAAGCTGAATCCCGATGATGTCTGGGGGGCTATCACGACGATGGCGTTTGAAATCTACCTCGGCGTCACCACGCTGCTCATTATCCTCCTCATGTGGGCGAGCACCAAGTACGGCAAACGCACCATTCTCATTGACCTCGGCCTCGTGGGTCTCTTTGGTATGTAGTCACTGATTGCCGCTGTCCTTCATGTTTCCCCAAACCCAAACTAACGGTTACGTCTCAGGAGGATACACGGCCTTGGCCACCAAAGGTGTATCTTCGATGCTCTCCACCAGCTTCCTGGCCGCCTTTACAACGCCCGTCACGTACGCGCTGGCCTTTGTCCTCCTCTCCACTGCCATTATGCAGATTCGCTATGTCAACAAGGCCCTGTCCCGCTTCGACTCGACCCAGGTCATCCCCGTCCAGTTCGTCATGTTCACACTGTGTGTCATCACCGGCAGCGCAGTGCTGTATCGCGACTTTGAGAAGACGAACAGGAAGCAGGCTGCCAAGTTTGTGGGCGGCTGTCTGCTCACTTTCTTTGGCGTTTTTCTCATCACTTCCGGCAGAGATCAGCGTGACGACGACGACGATGACGAGGATAGGCTGTCCGAGACCGACGGCATCGAAGAGACGATTGGACTGATGCAGCACGACGGTGGTGTCTCAGCCTCTGCGCTTCCTCAACCCCGACGGGAGCAGCGGCGCCCCAGCCTGCCGCCTCCGAAGACGCCCTCTCGACGATCTAGCAGAATGTCGCGAGTCAGCTTTGCCGACGCGCTCAAGTCGGACTCGGCCCACGACGCCATCGATCCTCCGTCGACGCATGAATTTGAGCCGGCAAGCTCCCCGGCACACCTCAGCGGCGACGAGGCACATGTGCTAGTAAGCAACCCATGGCAGGGTCTGTGGGTGAGCCCAGATCCTCCCCGGGGGCCCCGGACAATCTCGGCAGAGTCCGTTGTCACAAGGTCCGGCTTGGGATCGACGCCGGTACAGCCGCACCCCCTGGCCTCTATCAAGGATGGCCAGGTGACCCCGACACATTCCGCCGATAGGCCAGTCACGCCTCGGACAACTCACAGTTCCAAATCGACCAATCACCGTGGGAGGCCGTTCATTTCTCCCTCTCCATTCTCTTCCACAGTCACGACGGCGGTCAAGGACGTGATCCTTCGGGAGAACGACAGCCCAGAAGCCACCGCGTCTTCCTCTCTGCGGCGCATACGGTCGACCATCCGGGCAAGTCTCTTCTTTAACAGCGATGACGAGGGTGCCGTCATGCCGGAGCGTATCGCGGAACAGCCCATTGTGCCCTTCTCAGACGACAACCTGCCGCAAGCCCTGGGCCACGGCGATCCCGGGCCAAGCAGCAGCACAGCCACCAAAGTCTCCAGGGGGAGGTCACGAAGTCTCAGCGACACGCTGGGGGAGTTCTTCCGCCCCAAGAAGCAGAAGAAGCTGGAGGCGGCCGATGAAGGCGACGTGCAGTTAGACGGCGACGAGGAGCAGCCGTCGGATCGCGATTCATAATCGTAATAGTCACTTACATAACAACATCTCATTTGCGGGCGGTACCAGTCATTACATGTTAATAGTCGCGCTTTTTCATACATCACCTCGCATCTCCTTGCCCGAAGACGGCCGCTCAAAAGATTCGGAGTTTCCGCACGGTATAATGTACTTACTGTGCTTGGCGTTGTTGCTTTCTTTCCTGTTATCCGTCATCCTATCCTTGTTCTTCTGGCATCAGTTTGGTTGTTCCGTCATCCCTTTGAATCGCGGGTCAATGAGCTCGCATGAGATGATCGAAGGCCGGGGGCGGCAGTCGGATTTCTATTTTGGGTGTCTGCGCCTGGGGCCTATCACTTTGTTTTTGCTTTTCCTTTTTTCTGTATTCCTTGACTGCATTGGTTTTGCGACACGATTCATTGGGGTGTCTTTGATAGTAAAATGAATGTATGGCTGTGTTGGCTAGGCGAGATGAATTGAGATTGGGCCATCAGCCCCTTTTGAACCGTTGCCTGACCTTTGGTCCTCACGCTCTTCTACCGTGAGGGTGATATCGTTGGTAAGTGGTGATTCTCAAACTTATTTCGGATCGAACTGAAGGTGATATCGCATCAAAACTCCACGGCAGATTTGTGATTCCTCTGGCCGTGAGTGCTCATCGTCTCAAATCAGGGATCCAGGCAAAACACACAGCGAACACTGTAATCTGTCAGCACGGCAACATACATCCGCCACCAACCACAAAAAAGAAACAAAGCATAGGCAATAAAATGGACAAGATTCCGCTTATTGACAGTGATGATGATGCTAAAAAAGCGGCAAAAAGTAAAGTTATGAAGGGCATTGAACCCAACCCGATTCGAACGGATAACCTTCAGGAGATTCCATGAAACTGGAATCTGACGCGCTACCGTTGCGCCATGGGTCCTCGTTGAGATTTTAGCCTAGCAAATTTAGACTAGAAAGTCTTGCGGGTGTCCACACTCTGGCAATTTGGGTGTTTGGGATATTGCTTTTCTTTGTGATTTGGCATGTGACACCCGAGTTTTCTTCTCAAAATGGCGGATTGTCTGTTCTTTTTCTATACATATCTTCTTCTTTACTAATTTCTCTTCAGCAAGTACATGATGCATTTGGCTTGACTTCTTTTCCTGCACTTCACAGAGAAAGGACCGCCAAGCGTATTCAGGTAGAGAAGCATGTTGTTGCCTACGGGCATGCATGAGCTTAATCACATTTGGAGAGACGCCGTTCCAGCTGCGCAGTACAAGATAAACGCAACCATGCCGCAAAATGAAAGGACACCCGGTCTCTCTCAATCGACTTTGAAACATCATAAGCGCAAAGCTCGAGTATTGCGAATATGATGTCGGCTTCTTTGAACGATACGTAGGGTCAAGGCAGCGAATCTCGGACTGAGGCTTACACTGCTTGTACTCAACCAGATAGAGAAGAATTTCAGAGAGCATGTCAGCGTTGAACGCAAGCAATTTGCTGTCAGAGTCGCATATTCCATCTCCTTCACTTTTGCAGAAGAACAAGGTCTCGCGTGGCAGATGATGGTGACTTATGCCTTCCCTGCCGTTATGCCCATGTTTGTAAATCTCGCCATACAGAAGTCTCCAACAATGTGTCTGTGTCCCAGTTGCTCTCCAGAAGTTTTCGGCCCCTTGAAGACGAGCATAGGACTCACAACCTACACCAGGTCCTTCTGAACGATGATACAATTTTGACGTTTCGTCAAGGCTTTGGAAGCTCAAGCGCGACAAAACGCAGTCGATTAGAGGTCCGCGCCGAACGCAGCTGAGCCCCTCTTTCATGGAGGCGCAAGGCTTATGGTAGTCTTTTTTTCGGTCACCCTTCACAGCGGACCCATGGCGCAACGGTAGCGCGTCAGATTCCAGTTCCATTGGAGTCTCCTGAAGGTTATCCGTTCGAATCGGGTTGGGTTCAATGCCCTTCAATCTCTTTTTTTGCTGTTTGTCCTTAACCTTTCCTTTTTGTTCTACTTATTCAACCTTTGCTTCTTTTTGAGGATGGCTGCTGAAATATGTCAACGGGCTGGAACTGTTGCAAGGACAGCCCCAGACGGTTGCCGCTGGACGGCTGACGTACAAGCTTGAGATGCTTGCAACACCATCCCAACAACGCAGCCATTATGCCTTTCCAAACAGAGCAAATGAAAGCAGGTCTATTATCAGAATCAACTAGGTCATCGTCTATAAGGTAAAATATCCAGCTTCAGATCCCAAAACACGCCTAGTTCCCATTCTCCAGCACAGTATTAGTCGAGATCCAGTAAAACGCCCGTCCATCATAATCATTGACCTGCCCGCCGTTCGTGCTATGCCCGTTGGCCGTGTCCATGCAGTCGTCGATGATGGCCTCAAAGTTGTTCCAGCAGCTCTGCGCGCTGCAGCCAATGTTTGGCTGCACCCTCGTCTGTGCCGCCGTCAGGCCGTCTGGACTGGTGTAGTCGCCGTCGCTGCACGGCGTGTTGTTGCACAGCCAGTCCCGGGCCGCCCAGAAGCCGTCCCAGCGGCCTTGCTTCCAGTTCGTCAGGCCTTGGCTCGAGACGAGTCGGACGCCGCATTGGGGGGCCGTGGCGAGGGCGCCGGGGAGCACGGCGAGGAGGCTGAGGCTGAGGGCGATGAAGGAGTGCATCTCTGTAGCTGGGGCCAATGTTTGGCTCTGCACAATTGGCGGTAGAAAATCTTGTTATACTTGTCTTTGTTTCTCTAATTTGCTGTCATAAAAAGTGCTGGGAGCTGAAGAAGTCAACAGGCTGAGGTAGACGAGAGAACACCGCCTGCATTTATGGACAACCAGCAGGACGGAAACTGGCGTTGCCCCTATTACTGACCCGCACAACTGACAGAAACTTGCCTGTTTCTGACACCGATATTGTCTTGTTTCTCTTCTGGGAGGACATATCTCGCAGCATGTCTGTCATGAGGTGTGACGGAGAGGCTCACTCCCGTTTGCGTGGTTCTCCATCGACTCCATCACGGAGGCGGCCGGCCATTTGATTACATGCAGTCGGACCGTCAGCATCGCAACTATGCTGTCGGTAATCCCATGCCGGGATCAGACAAATGTGCCGCTTCAACTTGGTGTTCTGAATCCTGCCGAGAGGGAGTCGCGGCTCAAGTTGTTGTCACAGTATCCTTCACGGCACATAGTCAATGGCAATCTGGTTCTAAGAGATGACTACTCTGTACAGCTGTTGAAAGTCTTTCCAAAGTGCCTGAAGAGATAAATCATAGAGAGGGTGCCAACCAAAGAGTGTCAACTTTTGAGTCCAAATTTGCCTTGTCCACTAATCTCCCTGCTTGATTACTCTCGCATATCCACGGCGCGTGTCTGCTATGAGGAACTTCCATCAGTATTCGGCCTGGACCAATTCATGCAAAGGGCGGAGTGTAGGTATGTGATATCTGCCATATTGCCCGATCCCTGGTGTACCCGCATCAGGTCGACGAGTTATGTATTTAATTTGTAAATCGACGGGCGTATCGCCGTAAGCAACCGCAACTGTGAAAAATACTTTTGCGAGAAACAGTTGCAAATAAGTCGCCAATCATCAAAGCCCTAAAAGTCGAAACCCATACCGTACACATATGCTTGGAGCTGTGGAACCGAGCAGAAACTCGGTATGTAATCCAGAACTGAAGACGGGACTCTTCCTTCTCTCCCTGACGATGCTTGTACGATCTCTAACTGTCCTCAGGATACCTTGCTTGGAATTATGGCGTCCCATCACTGTTACGTTCTACACCATCGATAAAGGAATGTTTGTCTGATGCTCTTCGTTTATTCAGAAGCTTCTTAGGAAGTCGGGATTGAGATATTCTCGAATCGGTAGGGCAGGGCTATCACCAGAAAAGTACACATAGGGCTAGGATTTTCGAGCAGTCAGAGACAAGAGTCTCCAATCTCCGTCTCGATAACACGTTGTAACGACAGCCTCATGTCTAGAAGCCTGACCTTGTAGGTCAACTTAGTCAGTCGGTGGAATACCAGGCCCCCAATCAACCATCATCAGATACCGATGCCCTGTGCTACTACTATCGAGGCAGATACAACCAGATCTATTCGGATTCATCTCATCTAGACCACTTTATGCAAGGGCTCGTGCTGGTAGGAGCTGTTCCGTCTTGGTGGGAACTGCCTACCTGTACCACCTTGGTATGTAGAACAAAGTGAGGTACAAGTTATATATGCTCGTACAAGTAAGAAAGGAGCGGCACTGGCCCCAGCAACTGCGGAATTCCCTACTACTCGTGGGTTTACTCACGTTATAAAACCGTGTAGGTATGTCCCATGCGTGCAGCCACAGGATACGAGACAGGACAGACGTCTAGAGTTTCTGCAAGATAGACGCCTCAGTCATCTCTCACAGACAACGCCTAAGCAAACGTGGCCGACGCCCCTGCCCTCTAGGGCTCCCTGCTCCGTCCATCCGGGTAACTAGCCTTGTTGGAAGGAAGACTGGATTCGAGATCGCGCAGAGTTGATACACATGATCATGCTACATAGCAGAACCTACATCTAGTCAGAGTTGCTGGCTGGCTACGTGGATTCGTGGGGAAAGCCACAAGGTCGGCCACCAGCTCCAGAAGGAGGAAAGTGACGACCTTGACGAGAATATGGGATTGATACGTGACGAGCTGCGGAGAGAGAGAGTGAGAGAGACTTGGAGGTTGCAAATGAGCTTCATGCCGTACTGGGACCGGTTCGAACTGGGGTCGTGATCAAGCTCCTTGCTAGGCCATCGATCTGCCAGGGATGGGCGGTGTAAGAGCATCGAATGACAGAGTAGATAACCATTCGTCATACCTGTGAGTACTGGTCTGGGTACGAAAAACATCAGCCGGCAGCGAGACAGCATCTCCCCCACAACATCTCCACGCCAGACTGCAACGCTTTGACCAGCGACGGTAGGCGAGATGAGCGATGCTAGATACGACTACATGTAATTTCAATGGATGTAATCTTTAGATTCCGTCACACCCCATGAGTCAAAGTATCTTAGAGAGTCGTATCGTAGAGTATCAGTTCATGAATGTGGAGAGCGAGGCTTGCCGTCGCGAGTCTCGCACATGAGGAGGGACACTCCGGTAAGACGTAAGCAGAACAAGCAGCATCAAAGACAAGACATTGTCCATCGCGTGGCAACCTCCTATCAAAGCATCAAGACGCCTCGGGCAGGAATGCAATGTAACCGCTCTCGCCAACAGGAGGATGCCCCGGACGGACGCAAACAGTCGTCCGTGAAAGTGCGGCGAGCTTCAAGCGACTTTGCCGAGCCCGGCTATCAATTTTCGGACCCGACGATCCCACTGCAACTGGAAGGAACTTGTATCCATGCTATCTCCCTCGCCTACGGTGTCAAGTGAATAATACGACATGACACCCCACAGATTTGGCCCTTTCTCCCGGCCTGTGTGCCACTTACACCGACCCCCGCTTCGGTGCAACTGTGATGAACATGGTTCCATGATGACACATTGCCATTGAGAAAGTGATGCTGGTAAGAAAAGGCGATTGTATCATTACCAAAACCCGTTTGATGTTGGGCTGTTTGTGGACTGCATACTTTTTGATAAGACAGTACCATTTGGTTCTCCATGAAGCCAGGAAACTAAGCTGCTGCTTTCGAGCTGGATATGACAGAAAGGGAGCCTCAGCATAGAAGAGGTACACATTTCATAGACTTGCTATATATATTCTTTCGAGGCTTTTCAGAGTTATGTATCGTGATGCATTTTCATGCTATTTTTAAAGACCATATCAGGGCATGTAAGTTAGTGGTGCATTGCTGAGTTTCATGTCGCTCTCTTTGATGGCTTATTGTTCCATCATTTTCTCGTGTCTTCTCTGTCAGATTGAAACGACATCTGTAACTGTAGAGATATTGTGATAGAGACTCCAAAGGGTGAGGCATCTAATTAAAGCTGGGCATTTGTTTCAATCTTTCCATTGAGATGTACCAGTCCACTGCATGATATACCGCATGCTTTGAGGGACTGCAGTCTAGTGTTGTTGGCTCGTCTATGGCCCTTCATCACGTGGCCTCGACAACTTCGCCTCCATCGGACCCTGTGTTGGTCGCCTCGAGACCTTCGAGCCTCGATGTCGGACCCGATTTCTCTTGCATTGATATCGAGCTCGGGCATTTCTTCTGCTTCCGCCCGCCTCGAGCCCTCCGCTATGGCCACGTTACCCGCCTCTGTCTGCCACCTACTGCTACGAATTTTATGTAGAGAGTAGCAAACGAAACAGAATGCTACCAGGAGGTGGGGGTTAATCCGCTTGCTACCTATGCGTACGGGAACCCCAGATAGAGACACTAAACGTCTTCTCATCCATTCCTCCACGGCTTCTCGACTCTCTTTCTTCGCTCGTTATACCCCAATGTCCATCACCATGGCGTGCACCGACTGGGAGAAACTATCGACGTCAACAGTGTCATCACTCACATCTTCAATACGGTCCAGGTTTATGGTCCCAGACGTCGATAAGCTTGAGCGGTTCTTTGACGAGGAGGATATCAAGCAGTTCATGTAGAAGGGCGAGCGGCCGCAGATTTCCCCCGCGACACCGACCGCTGTTTCCAGGGGAGACAAGAGAGAAGAGAGACATGTCTATTTGGTTTACTATTATCGCCCATGACCGACCCGAGAGGAAGAGACTGAGGAAATGTCAAAGCCAGATTATACAGGGTAGGCAACGAATTACCTAATGCGAAGTCCATCATCAAGCATTTAAGGCAGCCCTCAAACAGACATTTTTCTTCTTCCTCCAAACAAATGATCTGCCATCTCCTCTATAACATGACGAAATAATCCATGTCCATATGCTATTGACGCAAGCAGTACTTTTAACCTCCGACTCCATGCAGCCGCCTATGCAGCCCAGCGAGTCAACCCCAATGTCTTGCAGCTGGCCTGCATGGAGCCATGCCATCCATCAACTCTCAAGAGCTCGAGCCAGCTGGCCACAGCGTTCCTAGTGCTGGTCTTCCCATGGGGCGCCGCTTTTGGTGGAAATTGGTGGCGAAGGGGGAAAATAGGGGGGAGGGGAAAGAAACGCACACTAAGACGTCACTAACAGTTTGAAGAATCGATGACTATTAATGGAAAGAAAAAAGAAAAGAAAGAAGAGGAAAAAGAAGAAGAGGAAAAAATAACTAAAAAGTAGCCGAGATCTTCAAAGATGAGAACTAAAAATAGATGTGGAACAAGAAAAGAGAAAAGAAGGCTTCGACACTACCATGCCATGCCATGCCATGCCAGTCCCTGATTCTCGAAACACGCGAGAAACGGCTTGCCGCATGCTCTCCCCTCTAGGACGAGCAAAACATCAAACACACATGGAACGATGCCCAATGCGTGATATGTTTGTACCTGCCCCGACGTTTCAACTTCTCCATCAGTGCTCGCATCGGCTGATCCGCAACAAGGCGACGTGAAGCGATCTTCCCTCCACCCCGAAACGTGGGGAGCGGGTTCTTCATGTTTTTTCCCCCGGCTTACCTGGGTATCTTTATATAGTATGTACCTAGACGACCTGTCTGTGCATTGAGCATCGAGACTCCAAGGATCGCTATGTGTTTTCAACCCATCTCCGGCTGTGTCTGTCTGCGTCTCTTCCAATCCGCACGTTTGACCATCCTGACGGATTGATGCTGTTGGCGCAATCCTGGCTTCTTCGTGGCATCATGCCATATCAGGAAATACGCTGCGTGCTCTCTCACCCACCCAGCATCGCAAATAGCCTATACCTCTTTGTCCCTACTTACCGGCTTGGTCCGTCTTCTTCCCCTTCCCCTTCTTCTCTTCCTTGACCGAACTTCAGATAGATTAAAGCCATGCGAATTCCACCTGTTCCTCTGCTTTACGCAGAATGGCATAGTGGCAGCCCGCAATGCGCCAATGACATGGCCCGGCTTGGCTTCCTGCAGAACTTAGCCGGACGAGCTTCTTGTTGCTTGACCCTGGAATCAGAATACCTGACCTGAATTAGTAGCACGACGTCGCAATAAAGGCCCAACGGCAGCATCGAATGAAACGGCCCAATCGATGCTAAGGTATCCGGGGTGGTGGCGGACCCCCCCTTTCGGCTGCGTTACGAAAACAGGCCTAGTTACAGAGTAGCACGACTTGGCCCCAAAGTTGCACGATTTGCTTCATCAACTTGTACGATTCTGCGCCTCTCGGACTTCTGCGTCGAACCCTCTGCTCCCCATCCCCGTCCCTGCACGCTGGCACTCCGAATTCTCTCCCATCTTGTCGATCGAACACGGCGAGAGTACAGAAACAAGACGACGAAGGTGATGGGACGCGGGACGAAGGGGGGCATTTAGGCCAAGGCCGCAATCCTTCCAGAGGATGCTAACACCACCACCAAGTCAAACGAACAAGTGATCTTCGATGGGGCGCGGAAATAAATGAGCAGAGCAGAAGTTCCTCGGATGCGGTTGTCCTCTCCGCGCTGTTGGGCTGAGCATCAGTGTCAATGGGAATGGCAACGGCTTCAGACGGAAATTTGACCGCCTGGTGATTGGGGGAACGGCGAGCTGACCGGGATTGGCAATCACAATCGCCAAACAGCCTGATGTCAAGATTTCACCGTCCCTCGCAGGCAGAATCCTGACGGCCTATATCCGGGGAGATTGGCTCGAGGGGAGTCTGGTCGGTCATCTGTTGTACCTAGGTGAGATGAGCCACTAGTAGTAAGATGCATGTACTACGTGTTGCCATCCATACCTTGACCTGGAAATTAAGCATTTGATGCGGCGACGATTAGTCGTACGTAGCACAACCTGAATGTACTCGTCCTCACCACCTACCAGCAATATCAGGCCGGTGTGCTGTGAATGGCAGGGATCAACCAAGTACGATGTGTTCCGTAATTCAGGGCGAGCCCGGGACTGCTTTGTTTTCGTGGTGAGCTTCTACAGGTGTCCTCGAGCATGGATCTTGACTTTGTGTCGCCCTCCTCTGGAATCGAGTAGACCTGGGCTGAGTTGCCAGCAATATCATGAGACGCCACAACGCAAATGTAGAACAGCATCCCGCGTATCGGGGATGCGGCCAGAAGCACGGACTTTTCGCACTGAGTGTGCGACGAGTCCCCCAAAGTACGACAGGGCGACGTATTACTGTTGTACGCGAGCAATCAACAGTCAGCAGCATGCGGCTGATGCAGAAAGTACCCGAGTTTGTCGTACCTGTACATTCCCGTCGACCTGGGTTGGGAGTGTTGAAGGCACGAGCGGAGCTGCGCTGGGGGATCCCTGAATGCTTCACCATGATGGAGATGCGACGGAACGGACCCATCCCCGCCTTGGCTTTGTGAGAAGACGCACTTACTGTAGAAACGTACAAGCGCAGTGTTCAAAGAGGGCCTGTAGGAGGCATGTATGGATGCAGCTTGTGCGAGACACGAGCGCTAGCAATCGTGCCATGCAGCGCGGTCCATGTACTGTAGGTATGCTTGCAATGGCCTTCTGGCGGAAAACCCCTCAGGCACAAAGAGCGAAGAAGAAGTCGGAACCGAGGCATAAACATAGGTTCAGAATCCGGAGCAAGAGAATGAAGCCCAGAGTAGTAATCGGTCGGAGGTTGAAGCAATCCTTGGGCTCCGAATGAGACGCCACAAGCCGGTCGCTTCTTGTTCTGTGCAGCGATCACAATTGATCACCACTGGCTGTCTTCCCCGTTTCGACAAGACGGCTGCTGCTCACCACGGACCCTTGTTGGGCACCTCTGGCACGGCCCTACCAAGATTGCAAGGCTCTGGCTGCAGCAGGGCCAGGACACGCCAGCCGGGGGATCATGCCTGTGCCCCAGGACCGGACTAGGCCTCGAGCCAGACGTTTCACGACTGCTGTCCGGCCCGGAGAGCCAGTCCCTGGTGATCAAGAACGCATCCCAGGGACCATTGTCCGCAGTCCTCTTTTGGTGGTCGATGTCCTCGAGTTCTGTTTATCTCCAGATGGGGAAGCGGATGGTGGCAGTGTTACTGTATGCAGGGCAAGGTGCAACATGGATTTCCCTGGCGAAGCAATCTCGAGCGAAGTTTTTTTGGCCCGTGTCGCCCCCCCACACATGTCTGATTTAGTAGGTAGTCGTAGTCAATGAGGCAGCCTCTTGATTTCGACCCTGCCCCCTGCTTGTGCTCGTAAGAGCTAGTCGTCGAGCGTACCGAACAAGCACGTACGCTATGGCCCCATTGGTTGGTGTTGCTATTGAGAACAGTTCGTCAACAAGAACAGCATCCTGGTCATGACAGTATCGTAAGGCGTTATCGCCGGGCTCGCACTTGGTTCGTCGTTGCGTCACTGTACATACGAGGCCATGCAGCGGACGTCAGCTTTGTATTCGAGCGGCTCTGCAGGGAGGGTTTCACGGCTGCTGTGCGTCTGTTCGTATCCGCGTGCAGCCACAAAAACGAAAAGGAAGTCGGGCTTGCAATCATCAGCAGCACCATTCAGTGTGAGAGGCAGAACCGAGGAAACACGAGATGATCCTCTAGACATTGACGATGTGGAGGCTGAGCGAATAAAAACTTCTTCAGCAAGAGCCAAGAGCCAACGTTCGTTCCTGCATATGCGTGCTGCATGTTGGAGGGGAAGGTGGCCGCATATCGCCGATGACTGGGCACTTGCCTAAGTTAGGTAGGGTAGAGGAGCGGAAGTGGCCTCTGCGGGGTCTCTGGCAAGGAAGGTGCTGGAGGGTCTGTCAAGTGAGGTACTTGGACTTTGCACTTGTACGAGTACGTGTACTTCCATTGGCTCACTGCATGATGGGGAGGTGCTTGGCCGATGAAGCGAGTATTACTGGAAGTTCGTACCTACCTTACCTACAGTATCATACCTATATAATTACCTTAGTTTGGTAAGGTAATCACTTCGATTCCAGGAGTGGAAAGCCTTCCTCTCAGAGCTTGAGTATCACATCACTTGACAGGTTGGCCTTGAATATTCAATTTGGTCAAGTACCTCAGGCCCACGCACAAGAAATCGTGACGGATCGGGGGGCGCTGAGAGGTCAATGGCAAGCACGTTTGGACGCAGACGCTCCGACCTATAGACGCAAAGTACTCGTCCCAAGCAAGACATCCAATCTGCCTGTTGCATCCCACGGCACACCGATTATATCCACACATCGAACATGCCCGAAGTACGGAGTTGGCACATGAGGTACACTGCAGTCCACCTGTCAAGGGCGAGAGAGAGAAGACACTTGGTTGCTCCTGCAGCGCGGACCCGGCGCAGCGGGTTGGGCCATTGCTCGGTTAGCGCTCCTCGCAGCAGATCCTTGCTTCTTGCCCTCTGGCCTCTCCGACGCGTGGACAGGGACAGAGCCGCTCTGGGCTCCTGCCGGCAGGATTCCCTGGGTTGCTTGTCCTGGGGGCCGGAACAGACGCCTCTACAGTACACACGACAGCTTCAGTGGAACTCGGACAGAATCGCACTCCACTCCATGCAAGTTCCAAGTACGATCTACCTGGCTGCGCCCAACTCAGCGATTTTCTGATTGCTCAAGGCAAGTCATCAAAGCAAATTTAGTAAGGCCTGATACAAATCGTATAGATATCTGCCTTACTTATCCTAGTAGTTCAGGTCCTACCTACTACTATAAGGTAACACATGTACAAAGGACAGCTGTAAGCACACAACAACCAGGAACAATATGTACAGGTACCACCAGGTTTCTTGCCGTGCCTGGGCACCTTGGCGTGCTAGTGCACTCGTTCCTGCCAGGCCAGGCACGGATTCCTCCCGTGCGCGCGTTCCTTTGGGCTTAGCGGTAGCACCTTGGTACTTGACGTCGGCAGCGGGTACCAGTACTTGCGCGTTAGACATTTCGACAACTCGCACCACCCTCGACGATCCATCACCAGAACCCATCCGTCTTCCACTTACTAGGTATCGATCGCGCCTTTTCACTAGTCGCTCCTCTGGCTTCTTCATCTTCGGCTGCGCAGCCAGACGAGAAGCGCTTCGAATGTCTCACATCTAAGGTGCCTTTAGTTGGCGAGCCGCTGCCTCTCGCCTTCCAGAAGCACCCGCAGAACGCCGGCCCCGACATTAACACGGCTGCGTGCCTTTGCCCAAGGTACGGCAAGGCACCGACCGGTAGGACACAAATTGGGTATCACCATTACTCGTATCGCACCATATCAGGAGCTCGGAGTACGCCGTGCAATTCGGCGCCGACACACGCGAGCGGTCCTCGCTCATCTCACAATGGCGTGCCTCGAAAACAGCCGGTGTGCGATGCGATGCGGCGCGATGCGGTGCGCTGTTACAGCTGCTTGCGGTTATACGGAACGTTCCACTGCCTCCAGCTATTCGCGACCTATCTACCTCACCTTACTTTTGCGCTCCGTGCGTGGTGCTTTTGGTCCCTAATGCTTTGCAGGGGCATCGCGTTCCTGCAGCGCAGGTATGGGTGTTACACGCTCTTCTGGGCAACGACACAGCTGCAGGTTGCATCACGCTTATTACTACAAGTAGATGCTGCCTGCGCGGTTGCATGCCATGCACATGCTTGCTTGCAGCCTTGTCCGTCACACGAGCCTTGAGGTGCTCGCCAGCTCCTCGTCCGCACGCTATGCTACCTACCTTACAACTACAACCATGAAGTGCTGGGCTCCGTCATCCCTGTTCTGTTCGTGCAACTCTGTCGGCCATCGGTCTGCATGCTGCGGGTGGCAGGGTATTACATGTACGTTCAGACACCCATACTATTAAGTACATGTACCGACGTACAGGTTTGCTAACCATCCCGGTCATCGCTAGGATGCAGCATCCCGGACTCTGTCCAGGGGTCTTGGGAGCCCTGTCGGTCGAGAGACCAACAGGGAGCTGTTCCCCCAGCACCCATCGTCTCCATCGGACCCCTCCCTGTTGACGACGCTACCCAAATCTACCCTCGAAGAGGTCCCGCGGTCTAATCTCCTGAAGTGACCTGGGGTCATGGCCAGCCCCCCAACCTCTGGGAATTCTGCCAACAGCCATCGGCCTGGGACCCTGGAGAAAAAGCCCTTGTGCTACTCTCTGATCCCTCCCATCTCAGCTCCCCAAGAATCAGATATAATAATACCGGCGGCGCTGCCCTCGCGCGCCTCGTGCTGATGATACCCACTCAACATCTCGCCTTGGCCGAACTGTCGAGTCCGTTCATCACGAATCTCCCCTGGGTCAGCTTCACACACTTATGGAGCACGGAGCACCGCATCCTTACATGCACTCATACCAATAAGCGGAGCCCAAGCACAAGAGGGAAAAAGCAAAGCAGCCCAAAAAAGAAAAACAGAGGCCCCTCATCGCTTTGCTTCACCCTGGAGCAATCAGTCTCGCCGCAGATCCCCAGAGGGCATGGTCTCTTGTCGCCCTCCTCCGAACCCTTGACTCGCAATGTGGAGCATGAATGCCATAGCCTTCTATTCTGGCCACCCGGCGCCGCAGCAGGTTCCCAGGGCCAGGCCTCAGACGTCCTCCTACTGGTACTTGAACAGGTCGTCGACAGCTCCCTCTTCTCCTAACCTCAACCATACACCATCCGAAATGTCTCCCATGAGTGCCGCCGAATTTTTCGAGCCTGCCATGGACAGGCCACCCTCCCCAAGCAGACTTCGGCAGCTGAACTCGCAAGTGAGGCGAGCATCGCAGCTGCGCCGCCAGAATGGACACCGCACCGCCGCGTCGGCGTCTGTGCCTTCCAACATCGAGAACCCCGGGTGGGAGCAGACCTTGGAGAACTTGTCTCTCGGCAGGCGATCCTCCGTCAAGTCCACTGGCAGCAGCGCCCACTCGCGGGAGCGCTCAGAGAGTGTCTACGGCTTCGGCAAGAACCCTTTCCATCGACGGGTGAGATCCAAGCGGGAGAGCAGCGCCAACTCCTCGTCGGCTAGCTCCATGTATTCCGCTGAAGTACCCGCGGACAATGCCGCTGCCGCTGCCGCGCCCCGAAAGGAGTCTTTCATACAGGCTTTCTCCCGACGACGAGCTTCACGAGACGATGCCGCCGCAGCACAGAAGAAGCTGCAGATCTCGGGCCCTTACAACTTCCAACATGTCATACACACGAACCGCGACGAGCGCCCTCTGCAGGAGGCGCCCGAGCTGCTGACCATGCGGGCAACGGGGCCGACAAGCGCTCCAAGTGCTGCCGCGTCGACTGAGGAATCAGGCCTTCTGTTCCATCCCGACGCCTACAGCGACTCTGGCGCCTTCTTCTCCAGGCCGGCTGCCGCGTCACGCGAGACGCCCGCACCGCCTGTCGGACCTCGTCGCTTGATGAGACGAATTCGATCGCAGGATCAAATGGGAGGCACGCCTTCCATGTCACCACCGCCCAGGCCACCAAGGTCTCCCATCCCTCCCCCCGTGTCGCAGGTCGATTCTCCGGTTTCGCCCTCTCGCAGACCAAGCCTCCAGGTGGCATACGAACATGGGGAGCAGCTTCCGACCGTCCAGATCGAACGCCCCAAGACCAGCGGAGGCTTCCGGCATCCGTTGCCGTACAACCCTGATGAACACGTCGAGCCGCAACCGCCTATGCCCATCTTGACCACTCGCGAGGACTTCCATGTTTATAAGACGATGCTCTCGCCGATTCAGCCTTCGCCTGCTCGCGAAGACTTCCATGTTTACAAGACGATGCTCTCCCCCATCCAGCCTTCACCTATTTGCGAAGACTTTCCTGTTTATAAGACAACGCTCTCGCCCATCCAGCCTTCACCCACCGAGCCCGCTTGGCCACTTGCCAGCCCTACATTGGCAACGTACGAGACCCCGCTTGCCGATGTCCCCGAGGAAGACGAGCAAAGCGGTCCCGCTAGACGGTCCATTCGGGCCAGCCAATCTGTTCCCATGCTTCGCAAATCCCATCGCCCCGTAAGCAACGCGTCAGAAACGCTTGGTAGCCTCCGAGAGGCGCCGGTACCGCAGCAATCGGCTCCGGAGGGTCACGGATTTGACTTTGGCATCGTTGACGAGAGCTGGGAAGACGACATTGACTATTGCTACGAGCACGAGGCGGAGGCAGACTGCGACTACCAGTGGGAGCGTGATTCCATGGATACTGCTCGTGATAGCGATACCCTCCCGGCGGAGGTGAGCTTCGCGCCTGAGGAAGCCGTTGTGCCCATTGGAACCGCAACGTCGTCTCCAGGCATGCTGTCTGTATCCACATTCGACGTTCCCGCTTTGAGCTCCATCAGCCAGACATCGACACCCACTGCCCAAGAAGCCATCACACCTGTTTTTGCCGCCCCGGCTACCAACAACTTCTCTCTTCCTCGCCTGGACAAGAAGAAAATCCGTGCTTCTCATGCTTCGAGCTTCAAGGAGTCCCACGGCTTCACCTTGTCCCCTTCGCTGCTCATTCCTGGCGACTTCCACCAGCAGATGCTCATGGACGAGGGTGCCAGACACGATTACTCCGACGAGCACGAGGTGACCCTGCCATATGCGCAGGCGGCGCTGTTTGACGAGACTAGCAAGTCACTGCAATGGTCACAGCAGCGGGCGAGTACCTCCACGACCGGAACTGCTTCGACAAACTCGGATTCGACTGCCGACCGCCACGTCTCGACCAACTCTACCTGGTCGTTTTTCACCCGCTACACAGCGAGCAGCAGCGGCTCGGTACACAAGATGACTGAATCCTGGACCGAGTCTGCAGAGCCTCTGCCCGCATGTCAAGCCGAGGTGCTGTCGTCTGCTGATGCTGCAGACGAGGCGAACATCACCAGCCCGCAAGACACAGTCCCCGAACTGGTTTCATTCCCTCTCGGCCCGTCCAGGAAAGTTGCTCACCACAAGTCTCACGCCAGTGAGTCGATCATCCGCGAGGATCCTTCTTCTTCGTTCAAACAGTTTGAGGCGGGCCAGAGACGGGCCTCACGGTCTAGGACTGCCAGTCTGAGCAGCCAAGCGCCGCCAGTTGGCCAGTACGCCTTGTTTCCCCGTTCATACATCAAGCCAACGGGTGACCGCATTTAGAAGAAATGCACCGATCGCAAACACACCCACGCATACTTACACAGGCGCACAGGGCGCACCCGACTCACATTCGACCCTGCTTTCCTAATCAACACACACTGTTCAGAGGCACTCGCTGTTCAATTTTCCTATGTATCTCTAGCGATGTACACCATATGGTTGTTTCCTTGCCTGGTTTTGACATTCTTACCTATCGTTGACGGCGTTTTTCATTTTCGCGTATAGAGTATCGGGGGCATTGCATCGCCAACGTTGGCCCTACACTGGGCGTTTCCTTGGATATGGTGGGGATAAAAGGCAAAAGAGAGAGCAAAGTCCTGCTTTGAAAAGAAGAAAACAAGATAGAAAAAGCGGGGAAACACAGCTGGCACGGGTACTATCTTTTTCCTTTATTATCGTGTTCTCTTTCTCTTCCTCTCTTGTCTGGACGGACTGGAAAGGGGAAATCCCGGGATGGATTTGCGGATCTTATGATGACTGCGATGGGTTTTACGAACTGGACTTAGACGGAGTTTTGATTGATTTCTTTCCCCTTGTCTGTTTTCATCATGCTTCCTCTGTCTTGGCTTCTCTTTGTTTTCCTTGGATACAGATGGACGTGTTTGTTTTCGGTTTTCGTTGTCATTGCTGGTAATAAGTGTGGCTTTGGAATGGGCTTGGTTGCCGAGGATATATAAATCTGTGTTTATCTTTCATTGCTTGGGGGAACCCTGAACTTAGAATGAGTTGGACATAAAAAATAAAAAAAAAGAGAAACTCGAAACATATATCGGGCATGATGGACCTCGGTGTCAAAGTGATGCGTGTAACTCAACATGGTTGATTACCCAGAGGGGTAATGTCTACTGCAGGATGCATACCAGGCCCAACCGACGTATAAAACATCAAGAACATAAAGAAGGGATAGAAGGAGACGGAGTAGAACGAGCTTGATTCCTTCTATGGACAGAATGAGATGAAGCGGGGGACAAAATCGATATATATCACAAAATCAGAAACCACGCGCCTCCGTAAACGCCATCCTAGCTACCGAGGGAGGTAGTCATTTCTCCTGATCCCTTTCCCTTGCCTACTGCCATTCGTACACACCTTTTCTTCATGCATCTTGCTTTGATCATTGTGTTCCTTCTTCGCAAATAGCCCCTTCAATCACCATGTGTTCTTGAAGACTGAGAAAGGAGGGGGTTGGAAGAGAAGAAACAGCCCGCTTTGCTTGAGACTGCCAATCGAGAAAGCCCTAGTGCTATTTCTTCCCCGTCTTGGACTTCTTCTTTGGCCGCTCCTCTTCCTCTTCGTCATCGTCGTCGACATCGTCCATCTCCTCGTCGTCATCGTCATTGTCCACGTCGCTCTCGGCGCTACCGGAGCCGGAACTCTCGTGGTTGCTGTCGTACTCCTCGGCGACGTCGCTGTCGCTGTCGGCCTGGAAGTCCTCGTCCACGCTCTCCTCGTCCTCGTCGGCGGAGCCGCGGTCCGCCTTGGGCACGACGACCTCGTCATCCGAGTCCGCCATGGCCTCCTCTCGCAGGGCGGCGGCGAGCAGGTTCGCGTCCTCGTCAATCTCGTTCTTGACGCGCAGGCCCTTGAGCTTGAAGAAGGACTCGAGGGCCTTGAGGTCCTCGCGGTTGATGTTGCTAAACTGCGACGATCCGGCGCCGTTCTTCATGACGACGGTGATGTCGAACGTGGACAGGGCGGAGACTGCGCCGCTCACGCGGGAGAAGGTGACGGACTGCGTCTGTTCGTAGGCGATGTATGTCGCCGGCTTGGGGACGAACATGAAGGCCTTTTCTAGGCAGTACAGGAAACCCTCGCTGGCTTTGATGGAGCACTTGATACCGTACTGGTTGCGGTGGCTGCGCAAAGGGAGAGGTTAGCAACTGGACTTGATACGCAGAAGATGCAGATAAGATGGGACATACGTAAGGAAGTCTTTTGCGGGCGAAGAAATCTTCTTGTTGCCGAGTCCTCGGAAGATCTTGGCAACGACGTGGTGCAAGGGTTCTTCGTAGTGGGCCTCGAGCTTGTCCTTGTACTTGGTCTGCAGCTCTTCCTCGTCAATGTTGAGGTCAATGGTCACCTCCTCGTCCTTCTTGAACTGCATGACGACAAAGGGGTATCTCGTCTGGCCTTGGCGGAGCGGGGGGTCCAGGCCGATGCAGAGCAGACAGTGCATGTCATCGGGCTTGGGGAGCACCATGAATTTCTTGACGGCCTCGTATTGGATCTTGTAGTCGTACGTCTTGCCGCGAAGTCTGAAGGAGGCTTCGTACATGTCGATATCGAAACGACCTCTGCAGCGCATATGTCAACAAACCTGCTAATTGGCTATAGAGGCCTCGATGAGGGCGTGTGATAGGGCCAACGTACCTGGGGGTGAGATGCAGAACATCGAGGAATGTGGCGATAGTATCGCCAGCCGTCTCGCCAATTTCCGCCTTTTCAATGAGCGTCTCGTAGAAAAAGGTGGCGGCGTTCTGCTCCTCTTCCTCGCCGTCGCTGCCGGCGTCGTCGCCCTCGGTCTCCTTCTTCGTCGTGGTGCCAGGGATGTAGAAGCGCATCTCGACCAGCTGATCCTTGCCGGCACCCGCCTTCTTGCCCTTGCCTCGCGCGCCGCCCAGCTGGCCATTGGTGCCTGTGTCGTTGGCGTTGACGGGCAGGGCGAGCTCCACGGCGACTTCGTTGCGGCCAGCCAGGTTTGTGTTTCCAATCTCGGAGTAGGGCAACTCAAAGGCCGGACGGTTCTGGACGTTGAAGACGATCTCGGCTTTGGAAAACTCGGCCTTGCCCCAGTTCCACCCGCGCAGCGCATGCTCCTTGTTCTCCAGCGCGGTGCTGTACCAGTTCTTGAAGATCTTGCTCAGGCGCTCGTAGTCCTCGTGCTGGAAGCCGTCGAGCTGGATGATGCCCGAGTTCCGCTGCAGGATCCGGATCTCGTATCCCCTGGCCGCCCGACTCCATTGAGCGCTGCCGATGTTGCTGTGGTCGAGGGTAAAGGTGTCACCGCCACCCGCAGGCTTCCACCCGAAGCCCGTCTCTGCGAATCTGCACTTGCCGCTCTCCTTGGAGAGGTCAAGGTAGATGTTGTCGAAGCTCTCGCTGCATTGAAGAGACTGCTATTAGCATACTGCGACCGCATTCATAGGTAGTATCCGCTGGTTGACCGTGAACAAACCACCACAAGAGGCTGGATCTGGCTTCTCTTGGAGGGGCGACGGAGAAGCGAGATGATACAAAGGGCAATGACGCAAACAGTGGAAGAGAGTGAAGAGGAATCAGTTCCGCGAAAAAGCGACAGAACGAGATGGATTGCAAGTCACTTACATTGCAGTCATTTTGCCTTTCTTTGGCTGCCGAGATGGTGCGAGCTGGAGGACAAATGAAGGGAAGGCCGTTCGTTGGTGATGGAAAATGGAGGCGAGGCTGCTCTCCGTCTCAAATGGGATTAAACCGAATGAAATTTAAGAGCTGCGGCGCGACAAGTGCAAGTGCGAGCGCGCTGGGAGACGCGCCACCTGCCTGTTTGCGCCTCAGCCTTTTTGCGCTCCAGCCACAGCTGCTAGCGTTGCTTTACGCAGCTTTCTGTGGCGCATGCGTCAGAAGGCTGGAGCTTGGGAAGGCATCTCACATGCAGAGCTATCGCCTCAGTCGCTTGAATCGACGAGTGAAGTGATAAGAGCAAGAGAAGCCACAATAAAGTTGCATTTAGAATGACGAAGCCGAAAATGGATCAATGTGACAATTGGATGATGTACAAGAGAGCATAGATTACTACTTTTGTTTGCCGTAAGGGGCAGCATCAGGGCCAGCTTCCTCATTCCCAGAATTACGACTCATCAAATTATGGACTATAGCTTCTATTTGCCGAGCTGCTGAGTGTACTTGACAAAGTCGCCATGCAGCTTGTGAATGTTGATGAACCCGCTCCGAGCTTCCAGGGCGCTGTAAGGGTTTCCCAGCGCTTCCTTGTCCGCATGCCCCGTCAGAGAGCTTTTCCCGTTGGCCTCACGCTCAATCTTGCCAGCCCAGGTGTGCCACTGGATTGGCTCGGGCGCTTCCGTTCCCAGCACGAGCCCCAAGAGAATCATAAAGGTTGCCACGATGGTTTCGATATAAATGTCCAGGGGCAGAGCGGCTGCGGATGGCGATGCAGGATGTTGGACTGACGTTGAGGCGAGGAGTGTGTGCTCATACGCGGAGTAGCATCTGGCATGAACAAGGTCATTTAGTTATCACCACAGACAACAAAAAGGAACCAAGAACAGAAACTGGAGACACTCAACATACCCATGAGCGAGAATGACCAGACCGACAAGGGTCAAAGGGCGGGATAGCCACGCCATCTTGAGATCTGATGCAGTCGCTTCGCAAGTACAGTATCAAGTGAGAGGCTCCAAGTTGAATGAACAGATTCGGCCTGGGACGTCTCAAAGCAGAATGCCGGTGAGTGCACAGTAACAGCGGCACAGTGCCTCCGGAAACAAGGGGCAGGCCTGGAAGCATGGGAGAGTGTCCGCTAGATCGCTGGGGGCATTCCCCGCGAGTAAGAACTCGGGTGGAGCAGCTGCTAACAGACCGCGCTAGGTTTTGCTTGTGAAGCAGGTACTGGCACTGCGGTCTTTAGAGCAAAAATTACTCGAATCTTCCACCGCGCTAATCAACTCTGTTACTGCCGTCTCCAGAGACGCTGCCGAGGCGGTACAAGCGCATGCCCAATGCTGGACGCACAGTTAGCGTACACAGTGCCGGCCGCTCCCCAGTGACGCGATAACGTCAGTCACCTGCGATGCCAACACAACAACCATGAACGCTCCATGACAACCGATGCAACTCCCATCACCTGACAGCCACTCCCTATTCTCTCGCCTATCGCCTCTCGCCTCTTACTACCTGCCACCATCAGAGCCGCTCTGCTCTCTTCTTATCATCATCACCACCACCTACGCCAACCGTCTACGACTTGTGACATCTCCTCTCTCTATGGAATAACCCAAGTCGTCCCATACCCATAGTTCGCCCCATGGTGTCGCCCAGTCTCAGATGCGGTCTTCCCGGCAGGGTCACCGCTGCCCTGCTGCTGGCGTCGGCCCTTGCCATCTCTCCGGGCTCGGCCAGCATCATCGGCGGTGATGTTGGCCTTGACCAGCACGTCCTGCTGCCTGCCGGCCCCGGCCCTGTGCTCCCATCGGACCCCGACACAGTCCATCCCGCTGAACACACCTTCACTCTCCGACACATCTACCACCACGGCACCGACCGAAATCCGAGGCTTCATCGGAAGCTAGACGTGGTCCACGACCAGTCGCACGTCTACCTCGCCGCCGACGATGAGTATGGCGAGCATACGGTGCCGCAGCTCAAAGCCCGGAGCCGAGCCGAGACGATCGAGCGACTGGTCGACAGACGTCCCTCCGTTGTCGATCCCATAGTCGCCGAGTCTCGGAAGCAGGGCTACGCGGCCGTCTTGGATGCCTCGGCATGGACTATGGACGACGTCTCGTCCCCCGATATCACCGATAAAGAGACAGTCCTCACCATGGCTTACGTCGCCGCCGATGCCTACGTCGAGAACGAGGGGCAGGCCGATTGGCAAGACATTGGCGCCCCTTTCAACCGGAGTCTCGATTTCGGCTGGGGAACGGACGGCCTGCGCGGCCATATCTGGGCCGATGAGAACAACTCGACCGTCATCATCGGCCTCAAGGGGACATCACCCGCCGTCTTTGACGGAGAGGGCACCACAACGAACGACAAGGTTAACGACAACTTGTTCTTCAGCTGCTGCTGCGCTCAACAGGGCCAGTGGACCTGGCACCAGGTCTGTGACTGCGCTACCGGCACATACACCTGCAACAATACTTGCGTCAAGACGGCTCTTCGGGAGGAGAACCGCTATTATGCCGCTGCGCGTGAGCTCTACTCCAATGTCACGGAGCAGTATCCCGACTCCAACATCTGGCTGGCGGGCCATTCGCTGGGAGGCGCCGTTTCCTCCTTCCTGGCCCTGACCTACGGCGTTCCCGCTGTTACATTCGAAGCCGTGCCCGAGGCTCTGCCGGCCTCTCGACTGGGTCTCCCCATCCCTCCCGGAGCAGACCCCGACGCGCCGCAGTCGCGAGCCTACACGGGGACGTATCATTTTGGTCACACTGCAGACCCTGTGTACATCGGGACCTGCAACGGTGCGACGGCTACGTGCTCTTTTGCCGGTTATGCCATGGAGTCATCGTGCCACACCGGCTACGAGTGTGTCTATGATGTGGTGGCTGACAAGGGGTGGCGAGTGGGCATCGGCACGCACAAGATCCGTTCTGTCATTCAAGACGTCATTCTCAAGTACGACGAAGTCCCCAAGTGTGCGCGGACGCCCGAGTGCCGAGACTGCGGCCCATGGAAGATGTACGAGAGCAACGGCACCGAGACCACCACCTCTGCAGTTCCCACGACGACCTCTCGCACGCGGACGCGGACGTCGACGTGCCAGACCCCTGGCTGGTGGGGATGCCTGGACCAGCCGACGACGACGGGCGATACAAAGGTGCCCGCCCCTACCACCACCACCACCACTACTAGTACCTGTAAGACGCCGGGCTGGTTTGGTTGCAAAGATAAGACGACACCGGCCAGCACCAGCCCGTCTACTACCACAACAACCACCTGCGAGACTCCAGGCAGGTTCTGGGGCTGCAACGACGAAGCTACGCTGACCAGCTCCGTGTTCACAACTGTCCCCGCCAGCACTACCTGCGAGACTCCTGGCAGGTTTTGGGGCTGCAAAGACGCAGTGACGCCGAACACGCGTACAGGGGCTGCTGCTGCTACTGGGCGCACTGCTCCGACCATCACGTCGGCTCCAACGGCGACTCCCATACGGTGACATATAGGTAGTGATGAGAGGGGGTTAAGACAGATTGTTACACCGACTTTTGCTTTTCGATTGGACACATGGCGTTTGGGTAGCTTGTTCATTTGGTTTCCTTATCATTATTAGATCACTGCTGGGAAGAGTAAAGTGGACAGACTCTTTTGTTTGTTTGAAGGCATCTTGTAGCGATTACGAGTAGAATACTCAGTAACAATCACATTTACTATCTACCAAGAGCTGCCTACTTAGTGATCTTATCGTAGGATGCATTTGAATCTCATCATTTACATTGAAAACGTATCATAGCACCTGTGTTGATTAAAATACGCAGTATAATGACTCCCTAGGTATGTTGTTAGTGCTACCTACCATGTAGTAGGTAAGGTACTCGTACAGCAACTCGGAAGTGGAGACGTTTGGTTGTCACTTTTTTCCAATTCCACGGTCCAGCTTTGTAGCACCTCTCCAACACGCGTCTCTGGTCATCTTCACCCCTCCACGCAAGAAAAAAAAATCTCCCACTTTTCATCCTCTCACAAACCGCGGCTCCGATGTAGCCTCAATTGTCGAGCGCTCTACAGTGCTTTCATGCAGCAGACTTTCGGTTCCTCTAGCTTCACCTAACAGTCGCAGGAACACGAAAGCAATGTCGGCAGCCGACTCCGAATCGAGGCTGTCCGATGACAAGGACGAGTCGCAGCTCTCGGCTCCTCCTCCACTCAGCGATCTTGACAGCTCCGACAGCGACAGCGACAGCGAGCCGGCATCATCGAAACGTGAGCCCCAGCCCGTGTCCGAGCCTGTAGAATGGCTCGCCACCTCACGGTCGCGGCGGTCCACGGCCGGCAACCGCATGAAGTCGATGCTGGCCAACGAGGAGCCCGACTCCGACCTCGAGCTCCTCTTCGCCGAGTCCGACAATGACCAGGGCTTTTCCGACGCCGGCGACGATGCCTCCGACGTCCAGATGGACTCGTCCTCCGATGACGAAGACGACAACAATGCCGCCGCCGACGAGCTCGAGGGCGAGCGGGAACTCGAGCGTCAGGCCCGCGAGCGGCGCGCGGCCCAGCGGAAGCGAAAGGCGCAGGACGGCATCCCGGCCAAGTTCAGGAAAAAGGTGCGCATCAACACGGCCGCCGCATCGGACACGTCGACGCCCGCGCCCGCGCCCCGGCCCAAGAAGAAGTCGGAGCGCGCGTCCTGGCTGCCGTCGCCGGCCGACCTGCCCACCCGGGCGTCGTCGCGCAAGACGACGCGCATGTCCAAGGAGCAGCTGCACCAGCAGATGATTGAGCGCGAGGAGCGGCGGCTGCGGCAGCTGGAGCTGATGCAGAAGAAGGCCGCCCGGATGGAGGCGCTCAAGAAGCCGCCCATGACGCAGGAGGACCGCCTGCGCGAGGCCGCCATCGTGGAGAAGCGCAACAGCAAGAGCCTCAACCGCTGGGAGGTGGCCGAGAAGCAGAGGGAGGAGGAGCGGAGGGCCAAGCTGGCGGCTCTTAGCCAGAGGAAGCTGCAGGGCCCCGTGCTGACCTTTTGGACCGGGCTGGGCGAGGCGCGGCGCGTCGTCATCGAGGAGGAGAAGCCCAAGCGGAAGCGGGTAGAGAAGAAGGACAAGGCCAAGGACGCCGATGCTGAAGCCGAAGCCGGGAAGGACACTACTATGACTGCTGCTTCTAACTCGAACGACGCCTCAGCGGGCAAGCAGGACAAGAAGGACCAGCAACAGCCGGATGTTCTCCTTGACAAGGCGGCGGTAACGACAGCGAGTGGTGACGCGGTGAAAACCTCTACGCTTCAGCCAACCGCAGATGCCACCGACAAATCCCCAGCGGCCGCTCCCTTCAAACAAATGAAAAAGGAAGAGGATGATGAGAGCATGACCCAACAGCCAGAGTTGCCAAAAGCAACTCCAGAAACAGAAGAAGCATCACAGTCAGCAACTGTTGCTACAAATCCTACAGCAGCCGTCACGAAGCCACCTGAAGAAATGCGTCGACCACCGATGATCGCCTCACCTTCTCTCCCTCCTCCTCCTCCTCCACCGTCTCATAGTGGCCTGGCTGCACCAGCGGCTGCCTCGCTCTCGGGACCGCCACGCCAGATGTCTCCCCTGGCCGCGCCCGCTGGCATTGGCAGCCCACGCCCAATAGAGGCCGGCAAGCCGTCGGGCGTGCTCGCGCCCCCTATTCTTGCGCCTCCACCAGCCATGGGCATGGACTATCGCCCCAGCGCTGCACCAAAGTCCAATGTCCTCGCGCTGCCATTGCCTCAGGCGACTCTGGCCCCCCCGCTCCACGTCCAGACGGCGCCCGGTCCCGTGGCTAACCCTGCTCCTGTGTCGACGGAGCCCGTTCTCCGGCATACCGTCCTGCGGCCCATCGTTTCCGATGATGCCGATCCAGTCGGCAAGTCGGCGAGCCCCCGTCCCTCAGAACCGCCCTCGCAGCCTGCCCCTGGCGTGGCTGATGCTCCTGAAGCCCCCGCGACGACGACTCGAAATGTCATCATCTTTCAAAACTTTGACGAAAATGCTCTGCAAGATAAGACCATCCAGACGCAGATCCTCTTTGGCCGCAAGATGAACAAACTTAACAGTATGTCCCGCCCGTCCATCTCCCCCCCTCGCCCTAAATCCTTCCAGCTCCTGTGACTAACCAGGGTACTTTTTCTTTCTCTTCCTTGCACAGAGCCGTCATCCACGCCAAACTGCATCATCACAAACCTGCCAGCCCGTTATCGCGATCCCAAAACCGGGCTGCCGTACCACAACGTTGCCGCCTACCGGGAGCTCCAGCGTCTCCAGCGCGGCGAGCTGAGCTGGAGCCGCATCCTCAACGCCTGGGTGGGCAGCCAGAAGGTGGCCGCCGACGGCGTGCCGGCCCGCTTCCTCGACCCCAATGCGCCCACCAAGTCGGCCGAGGAGAGGGAGAAGGAGAGGCTGGCCCAGATCAGGGCCGTTCCGCCGCAGCCTCCTCTGCAGGTGCAGCAACAGCATCAGGCGCCGCCGCCGGCCGTCGTGGCGGCGGCTCACAAGTCTCCCCACGTCCAGCAACATGTGCAGCAGCAGCAGTCTCAGCAACAGGGGGGGCAGAGATTGTTCGGGCCACAGCAGCGAGGAGTCCAATCGTCTGTACAGGCACATCACCAGCATCAACAACAACCACCAGCCCAGCAGCTGCAGCAGCAGCCGCAGATCCAACAGCAGCAACTGGCAAAGCCTCAGCAGCCACCCCTTCAACAGCATCAAAATCAACCCCGACCAAACCCTATACTACAACCACCCGTACCGCAGCAGCAGCAGCAACAACAACAACATCAACAACAACAACAACAACAACTCCAGCAACAACGGCCTGCGTCAAATACAACCACCAGTATACCTCCGCCACAAGCACAAGCCCCTCCACAGCAGTCATCCCCCTCCATATCCGCGCCGCAAGCACCTCAAGCATCACCATCTCCCGCCCTCCAAAACCCTGCTCAAGGCACGACTTTGCCTCTTCAGCCCCAGAGTGCTCAAGCCCAGCCTTCTCCTACTCCTCCTCCTCCTTCTCCTCTAACTCAGACCCAGCCCCAATCTCAATCTCAGTCTCTAACTCAGCCTCATCAGCCCTAGGACGAAGCTGCAGGAGGGGCACGCGTGTCGTCGAAACAACAAGTGACACAGACAACAAAATAACTCACTTTTATTATCATTGTATCAAGGCATCGATGCTAGAATGGTGTAAGGTCTTGAAGTACGGAGAGTTATTATTATAACATGACGCTCGGGATGGGCGGGATCTGAACCTTTTGAGTGAACGGATCACACGCTGTACGAAATGTGAAGATAGCAGACGAATCTTATGTAAAAAACAAAGATGAAGCACACTCAACTTGTTTTTAGGCTTTCCGCCATGACAACCCAGATATATCTGCATGTATTATTGATGTAGGTAGAAGCGATAGTGGTGACACGAGGTAGTTGGTTGACTTCAATATAATCCGTCAAGTCATCAATCAGTGAAATTCATACTCGGTCATGTTATAAGCACTTTTAGAAATAGCTCTCTACTTCAACAATGCCAAAAGTCATCACAACGAGCATAACTCTCATGTTGGTTTGGAAAAAAAGTCATTTGCCAATCTGCTATTAATAGGCCAATCCGCCCTTTTACATAGATAGTCGTACATATAAAAGACGAAAAACAAACAATCATCAAAGATAAAGTCGTCCACTTTTGTGTGTTTCCACTTTCGATACCCGCCGCACTCTTTTGAAGCATGAATCCAGATTCCAGTAGCTCACTCTTCTCTTCCAATTGCCAACGCCTGCCAAACTCGCATCATCCTCCACCGTTTAACGAAAGAATGAAATCAAAGAGAAACAAGAGTCCACCACGCCCAATACATCCCCAGATACTGTTCCAACCACGACTCGCCAGGATACCGATCAGGCAAAGTTGTCGGGCCGATCAACCCAGATGTCCTCCAGCTCGGCAAAGCTGTGGAAGTGAATCGGTCTGTGTTGGTCACTGTAGAACGGCAGCGGCGTGTCCAGTTTGACGTGAATGGACTTCTTCTCCATGCCCGCAAAAGCACTGCCCATGAAGCTATAGTTCCATTTGCCGTCATCCGGCACAAGGAAGAAGCCTCTGAATCTGGGACTCAGCAGAAGCTTGCGCTTCTCTCCCAAGGTAGTCGTGAAACCTTGGGGCTGGTCGCTCTGCAGGTCCTTGTTCTCAACACCCCACTTGTAGCCTTGGGGAGTCAGGCCCCAAGCGGACAAGGAGACACTGCCAGGGGTGAAAGACACCGACACCGTCACCGTGTTGGTCTTGTCCCACTCTTCGTGTGCATCCAGCAGCTTGGCGTGCTCCGTGACATCCGCCGCAGACATGTACGGGAGCTCGCTGCCCGCCTGTGTGTGGATGACACCCAGGGGCTCCATGCCGTCCAGGAACTCGCTCTGGGGAAGTTTCTGCGGAAGCTGCACGTTACGGAGACCACCGATCTGGGGCACCATGACAATACACTTGATCTCCTTGACTTGGTCGTTATCAGGAGCGGACGCGCCGTAGAGATAGCCCGCAACTTGGACTCGCAGATCTGCAATTGTGATGAACTTCTTGAGAATGTTGTTCGGCATCACGTATGTGACATCGTCCAGATCACTGTCCGCCGAAGACACATAGATGTTCTTCGCTCGCGTTCGCAGGTTCGACGTCGCAATGGCTCGTGTTCGCCATTCCGTCTTTGAAGCAAACGTCTGCTGTTCGAACTGAGACGTCGTGGTGACGATGATGTCCTCACCGTGGACGTTTTGCGTCTTCGTCGTGACAGCCGTCAATTGCTTCTGCTCTTCTTGCTGCTTCTCAATCTCGGCAGCTTGCTGCCTCTGCATGGATGGCGCAGAAATTTCCATACCCAAGATGATATCTCGGACTTCCGTGCTCGTCAGACTGGACACGTTGACGTTGTTCTTCTTGCCGTAGTCGTTCAGGATGAGATCGCGCAGTTGCGTCTCGACCTTGATCCACTCCTCGTCACTCAGCGATGGCCAGATGTGATGCTCGAGCGTGATGACAGTCTTGTCTGGTCGGAGGATGAGCTTCGTCTTGTCAGGGTTGACGTGGAGAGCGCGCAGAATGAGAATGAGACGAGAAAATGCCGTGTAAGAAGAGATGCTCTTGAGCCACTCATCGTACAGGTTGAACAGCACCATCTGAGGCTCTGTCGCTCGCAGAATCATGTCACCCAGCTTCTCGACCTTCATGGCAGCCTGGAAAGGAAGCTGCAGCTCGGACGCGCGAATGGAGATGTTGGGGAAGTCAACCAGCTGGACCTCGAGGGGATCCAAGAGACCCTTTCTGGTGACAATCAGTTGCTTGGGCTGTTCCTCAACAGGGAGCGAACGAATCAGCGCAGCCACTTCTTCCGCCGTCTTCCACTTGGCGAGCTGTCCAAGACGTTTCTGACCCGCCCAAACGCTGGTGTGGATGATCTTCAAGAAGAGCTGGCCAGTACGCGGGTTGAAGATGAAGATGGCGCCATTGATGGGTTTGGTGGTCAAGTTTCCTTCAAACGTCTTGTGAATGGTCACTCGGTACACGTTGGTGTCGTCGATGAACAATTGCGTCTGGTTGCTGAAGAGCTCCGAGTAGTTCTGCGAGTTCAGGAATTCTTGGTTGCTCTCAGAGGCATACAATTGCAGACCCTTGCGGATACGCTCTCGCAGGACGTACAGGGCCGGGTTTGCCTTCATGATCTTGGCCATGGCTTGTTGGATGAGGACCTTGAGTCCCGGGAAGTACATTCCGTATGCCGAATACAGGTTGTACGCCAAGTCGATGCCAATCATGATACCAGTAGCTGAAGGATAGATACTAGAGCTATCGGTCGTGTAATCAAGGTACTTGGCACGAGTATAGCGCTCGATGTCGTGAGAATCGTAATCACCATAGCGCAGCTGCACATCCACCCAGAACTTGTTGGTCGTGGTAGGCTCAATGACATCTTTCGTGTCGTACAGGAGCGAGGGGCGGGTGACATTCCATTTGTGGCTGGCAAAGAGAAGAATATCGGCGCAGGAGCTGTTCATCTTGTAAGATTTACGGGGATGAATAGTCTCCTTCTGCACAGTCTCAATGCCGAGGGATTCCAGTTCCTGGTCAAAGACTTGGCAGAGATCCATGACCACCGACTCGTGGATCTTTTGCCACAAGTGAGCACGGAAGATCTGGATGAGAGAAATCTTCAGCGTGGGAATCTTGCCGTGCAGGAAGATACCGGTAAGATCCAGCTGAACCTGGAAACCGACATAGACATTGGCTCTGTTGATTGTGGGCGACCACCAGAGAGTGAAGCGACGGTTCGGAATCTGGTTCAGACCAGATCGCTGCGCGTTGGTGAGCTTCTTGAACTTCATGGACTCCTCAAAACCGGAGGCCTTTTCCCAGAAGAGACCCTCCCATGACGGGAAACCAGTGGCCTTGAAGAGCGTATGTTCAAGGATGGTCTCAACACCACCCAGGGCCTGGATAACATCGGTTCGGTAGGCGTTCAGATTCCACAGCTTGCCGTCGTGTCGCTGGCTCGTCCACCAGAACGGATTGCTCTTCATGAGCTGATAAATCTTGAACTCGGCTCGAGCACGGAAACCCTTGTCGAAGCTGAGCGTGCTGCGGTCCTTTTGGAACAGAGTGTTGATCCTCGGCAATCCGCGATCCCAGCTGTCCTCCAAATCCTCCAAGGTCAGACGTCGGTTCTGCTGGTTCGCCTCCAAGCGCTTCTGAGAGTATTCGGTCCACACACGTTGGGAATCGATGAACTCCGCCTCCCATGGGATGATGTATCGGAAGATGTTGGGGATCAGCGTCTCCTCGGCATGTGTCATACCAGCTCTGTAATGAGTGACGCCCGTGTCGGTCTGCTTGGACCAACGCTTGTCACTGGCCGGGATGAGAATGTGAGAACCAGAAATCATACCCAGACCACCGAGCTCCTTGGGGGTGTAGAAGACGGCAGGGGGGAAACGCGAAGGCATCTTTGAGTTCAAGCCGATCTTGACTCGCGTCTGAATCTTGGTTTCACACTTGACAATAGTGTCGAGGAGCTCAATGGTCGAGACAGCGGCCTCGCGGTAGTAAGTGAACAGGGCAATGAGAGCGGTGTTCCACTTGTTCGCGATCTTGGTGAACGTCGTTGAGCCAGACGACATGAGAATCTGTCGGATCCGGTTGTTGAACTTTTGGATGTCTTCTTCGGTGACTTGCAAGAAGGCATGCGCCGTTCTCTCCTTGGTCGTGTTGTCAACCAGGGACCAGACGCTATCTTTGACGGGGAATTCATCATTGAGGTTTCGGCACTTTGGCAGAATGCGGACCTCGAACCCACACATTGAGAAGAGCAAGTTGGGGTTATCCCGGCTGTAGACACTGACAAAGCTATCGTCCCAGTCAATCGTGGTGACAGATCGCGGCAGACGGTTCTTGAAGTCCCAGAAGACAGCTCGTCCAAGGTTGACATCGTGTCGCATCAGGCGCATACGAGAGTCTCGTGGCCAGCACTTCTTGCTCTTATATCCAATGACGTTCTCGAAGTTGGGATCAGGCTGCTCGGTAAGGAATCTTTGAATGAGGTCTCGCGATTCTTCTGCTGTGAATCGAAGGAAGATCCAGATCTTATCGATATATCGGGTGTATAGTCTGATTGGATGTCTGGTCTCCGTTTCCCGATCGCGGAACTGCAAGAAATCGTTGGGGCTCTGCGGCGGTCCAGCAATCTCGCTAGCTCGTTGAGGACCGAGGAGAAGCAGGTCGAGAACAAGGCCATAGTATTGGAACACAAATGCGGAAAATTGAAGACCACGAATCATACCATAGCTGTTGACATGATTCATATCCTTGTAGGTGAGCTGAACGTTGTTCTTCGCCGTGATGTAGTCAGCAAGGTTGTGGTCCATGATCAGCCTGAGCAGAGAGTTGAGAAGCGTCAACTCCATCTTCTCATAGACTTTCGACAGCTCCGTCTCGATCATAACATTGCACTCGCCATTCTCAGTTTCCCAAACACCGCTCAGGTTGTTGATACCCTGAGCCCACTTGTAGACCAAGAGAGGGGGCACCTCAGAGTCGGAAGGTTTGATCCAAGCGGGGAAAAGATGTCTTTGGTCAGCCTGGTACCACAGATATTGATCGAGATAGGCATCGCTAATCTTCTCAATGGGCTCAATATCGTAGACAGGGTTGATGGTGCTGTAGTTGTCATTCATGTCGATGTTGACTTCCTTGAACGCGCGCTGGGTGAGGAGGAATCGCTTGATGCGCTCCAGAGTTGTGCCAGGGCTATCGTAGGCCTGCTCGATGAGGGCAAGCTCCTCGCGCTGGCTCTGGTTGAGGCGACCCTTGACTGAATAAGCCTCTCTCAATCGCTCCAGTGCCAGGATCAGGATCTTGGTGTCGTGCTTGTAGGAAACACTTGGGAACGGAATAGGAGAGAACTTGCGAGACTCCAGCCAGTGAACGGTCGTGGTGTAGATGGCAACAGCCTCTTCCGAGGAGACGTAAGGACCATCCTTCATGTGGTTATGCTGGCGCTCTTGCTCTGCCTTGAGCCAGAGTCGGGTCAGACGACCGACGTTCTTCTTGGCGACAGTCTTGTCGACAGTGGCGCCACGACGGATACGCTCGCGGTTGTAGTGAGCAACGGAAACCCACCAATCCGCCTTGGCTTTCACGTAGCGCAGAATGATGTTCTCGATGGGGGCAGGCAGGCCAGGCACCTTCCAAGGAATGTTACTCTTCCAGCAACGCCAAGCCTCGGACAGATGTTGAAGCACGGTGTTGACCTTGTTCTGCTTGATGCCCTCGGGCATCATGTCCAAGAGGTCGGCCATGACAGAGGCACGGAGCTCGAGGTCGAAGTGGGACTCGACACGCTGCTTCGTGACTGTCTTGGCGACACCTTTGCTGTGTCTACCCTCGAATTGACGAGAAAGCAAGTTTCCAAGCCATCTCTCGAGGAGGGGGATGATACCACGCATGAAGAAGAGCCATACCCTCCAGGCAGGCGCCCAGAAACCACAACCGGGACCTTTTCCGACAGGGCCAGAATTAAATCTGTAGTAGATGAGATGCTTCAGGTCCTTGCAGGTTCGAATTTGATGCATGAGCTTGTACTTGTAACGGTACATGCCTGTAAGCTGTCCAACGTGGTTGAAGGCATAGAGAATGCCGTCCGCCAGCTGGAAGGCGTCAATGTTGCCCAATCGGTACTGAACTTGCGCATCGACAATCAGCTTTGTCAGTCTCAAGATCTCACGCATCAGGTGGAAAGCGTTTCCGAATCGAGACTTCTTTCGCTCCTTGGTGGTCAGGGTCTTGACAGGCTTCAGGTTGAAGTTGTAGTCCAGGTGGAGGTATGTCAGGTTCTTTCGGTGAATCAGAAGGTTGAGCATGTTGAAGCCTTGGCGGCAAACCTGGAGACCAGCCTCCACCCAGTCGATGGTGGTCTGCTGGAAGAACTTGGTCTGCTTCAGGGATCGCAGAAGGTTCTGGTTGTTCTGGGCCTTGGGCTTCTTCTTGTGCAGCTCGTTGAGAACAAAGTTCTTGAGCAGCTTCTGGTAGGAAACGCGGACCTTTACGGGCGGTCGGTTGGAAGGAGGGTGCTCGAGGTACCACTGCTTGATCAGGGGCACATCCTGAGCGCGAACCATCTTGCCAGATCGTCGGTTGAATGGGTATGGCGCCCACCAGAGCTCGATGGCAGCCGACGTGTCGTCATTGTCGAGGTCTTCGTCGGCGAGGAACGGCTCCACGCCAGCAGGAAGTTCGAAAGCATCGTCTTCCGGTTCCTCGTTGTTCCCTGGACCGAACAATTCGTCTTCGAGCGACACTTCCACATTCTTGGGGGCCACGTTGCGCGACGAGATAGGATTGATGCGGCGGTCGAAGTGGAAGGTGGGCAGATCCGGGTCATCGACGCGGTTGTAGACGACCTGGGGGTGAGAGTACCATGCAAGATGGACGCTTCTGGGCAGAGAGTTGTACAGGTACGGGAAGGCGACCCGAAACTCGGTTCGGATAGGGTTCCTGAAAATGATCCGATCAATGGCGTTGAACTCGCCAAAGTCTTCATCATTGGGGTTGATGTCCTTGTACAGTGGCTCGAACCGTGGACCACCTGGCAAGGCAACGTTCAGCGCCTTGGCTGTCAGAAGGCTCTTGAGGTCGAAAAGGTAGAAGTAATTCTTATCAACGACATCGGAAATCAAGGGCCGACTGAGACGGAACAAGGCTGCCATCTGAGGCAATGTGAGATTCCACGACTTGTAGCTGGGTCCGTTGACGTGGGGTGTATCGAGCAAAGGCCGATGATCGTAGAACCACTCGTAGACTGCCTCGTCTTCTTCTTCGTTGAGCTCCATCTGGATGGGCTCGAGCGGCTCCACGTCCTCGATGTTCTCAGACCATGACAAGGGCGGCTCTTCGTCGTCGAAAGGCGGGAATCGCATACGCTTGAACAGCCTTCGGTCGGCCTTTTCCTTTCGCATGAACGTCCACATCATGGCCCACTGTGCAAAGAAGACCGGCTCGATGACCCTCGGGATTTCATTGACCAGGGTAAGGCAGCCATTGACGTGGTACAGAACCTTGACTTCTCGTGCAGATTCCCAGGGCATAGGCATGTTCTCCAAGAGTTTGAGGACCGCGTGAGGCATGAACTTGAGTGCGCCCAGGTAGCTTCGCTTGTCGTTGGTGTACTTTTTCTGCGAGACGTCGCCGATGTCCTTGACGATTTTCCGCAGATGCTCGGGGGGCATGTCGGCCTTTTGCGTCTGGACGAAGCCCGCCTTTCGCTTCTCGCCAAATCTGTTGCGCTGGTTTCGCAGCCATTCCTTCTTCTTCTGGGCGAACCTGGCGATATGGGCATCGGCGGGCGGTCGATAGCCGGGCGGCGGCGGGGCTGGAGGAGCGGGTGTCGAAGGAGGAGGAGGAAGAGACGACGAGGGGGGAGGCGGGGGAGGGGGAGGAGGCCCCCAGCCCGGCGGCGGAGGCGGCGGGAGTTGCGACATGGCGACGCCTTCACTCGTTCAGAGGCAAAGTCGTGAGATTGCCTGCCTGAAGGCCTGGAGCCGTGGCGCGCGTGTCAAAGACGCGCTGGTGGCTGTGGAATTGCAGACTCAGAACCGCGGCCACGAGAGTTGCTGATATGTGGCCCTCTGTTCCGATGATGGAGATGCCGGCCTCGCTGGAAACAGTCGACGACCAGCGTGGAAGCGATGGCAGAAGGTCGAATTGGTGATGAGCTTCGCCTTCGAAACAATTTCTTGAACGAGATCCCGAGAGGCACTAGTTTGAGTCTCGATGCTAGTCTGCCACGTGACCTTGACTCGATGAGTACGGCCGTGCTTTGTACCTTCAATGGTTGAGCGCAGATGGCAGACACTACAACACTCAATTCGACGAGGCCAATATTCTTGCGAAAACTTGTGATCATTCTAAAAATACGTTAAAATATGGATAAGAGTTTTATATATGAGGACGTGATTGGGATGGGAATTTCCAGATTCCTGGTAGAGTACGTCCTTTCCCGATCTCTTTCCCGATGTACTGTGATAGGCACTTCATCTTATGGCGTAGTTTAGTACCTAGGTACCTACCTTAAGTAATCTCACAAATGCATCAAAGCACACATCCGTTACATCGACGAGCACTACAAAACACAGGAAGAGATTGAAACGATCAAGAATCTGAGAAAAGCTATGTCAGGACTCTGCCGATATCTTCTCGCAGGCTCCTCGATCATCGTAATTCGCAGTGGTTTCGTTCTCGAAGCATTTGCTCCAGGGTACATTGGACTCTACTTCCGGTGGCCAATCACGCTCGCTCCAAGATGACTTACATAATCACTCAGTCATGATCTTCTCCCGCCGGCAACATCAGAGCCAACTCGTCGCGACAGCGCTCGACTCTACAAGGCTTTAGCAGACGCCGTCACGACTCAATCAAAATGGCGCACCTCAGTACGTCGTACCCAGATTATATAACTGCCATGGAACAAAAAGCTGACCGCAATCACTAGACGTCAAGCCGGACCCGGCTCTTCTGAAGCTGGAGGGTGCGTAACTTATCACTTCGAAGCGCATGCCGCGGCTGTCCCCCCCATCTAACTTCGAAGCACAGCGATGCAAAAGGCCCGCCATCGCCACTTCCGATTTACACCCCGAACCGCCCGAATCAGCTTCATGTACATTGCCGTTGTCCCCGCCATCTTCGGATGGGTCGCCTACAAGACAGATGTGAGTTAGACTTCGAGCAATATCGAGACGAAGAGAGGGGGAGGACGAGACGGCGGAAGAGAGGGGAAACGGAGCGAGGAGCTGCTGGGATGCTGACTTTGGCTAGGGACTCTGGGATTTCCGAGCGAAGCGAAAGGGCGACACCATCTACGAGAAATAAACGACCAGGTGCTGAGTGACGGAGGAGGCTGCATAATTCGAGAGGTTCGACACGAAAATAGAGAGCATAGTGTTGGGCGTATCCCGAGTAGATTGCCCGACATATATACCAAAAACAAGGCAAAGAGAAGCAAAATCAATTCAAAGTCCAAACATCGTACCACAGCCTGTTAAAAGTTCGTTTGCACAACTTCAATGGGTGCTGGCCATCCGAGGCAGCGAACATGCTGTTTCCTGCTTTAGCAAATGAAATTACAGTGCCGGTGGTCAACGTTTGCAAGCCCAATTGAAGCCCTTATTTCGCCTTGATCCTGCGCTAAACTATCGGGGTATATCGCATCCTGAACAAAAATTCAACCATGTCTGTCACAGTCCCTGCTTGCACTCTACCAGCGTCTGCCGCGTGATGCCCCCGGCGGTCCAACTGGCAGCTCCTCTCCTCGCCTCCACTCACCCGAGGGAATCCTGCCCTCTCTCCAGCCCGTTGGCCTGCCCTGGCGGCCGGAGCCGCGGCCAAAGTTGCTGTCCCGACCATGGAAACCACCCCTGAAGCCACCGCCACGACTGTCCCGTCCGCTGGATAATGATGCTCTCCGGGCAGCCGATGGTGGTGCTACAGAGCCGTCTGATAAGGGAGGAAGCACAGCGCACGAAATGTAATCACCAACCACGAACCTCCAATCGGCCAGTGTCTTGTCTTTAGTGGCGTCGTCCCTCATCAAGGTATCAGGACCCTCATCGCCATCGTCTGCGGAAGGATTACCCTCGCCAATGACGATGCTTCCCAGGTCCTTGACGGCGAACTTGGGCTGCGCAGTATGGATGGCGCTCATGCCGCGCAGATCCGGGCAAACGAGCTGGAACGAGAGTCTCGTGCCCACCGCGGGAGTAGGTATCGCGCTGGGTTTGGCTGCCGCCAGCTCAAGGGCGAGCTCATGGAGGGTGCATGATGACCATGTGTAGATGGGAACATGTGGCGGCAGAGACGGTGAAGCAAACTCCTCTGGCCTGAAGGTTGTATGATGCTGATTAACTTTGCTCTCTCAATGTCACAAATGGTGATGTATCGGTTAGAGGCGCGCGTACCTGTAAAAGCTGCCGGTCTTGTAAAAGAGACGGACTAAGAACGGAGAGACATCCTGAGCATCCCCTCCACGTGAGGTCATCGTCGTGTGAACAAGCTGGCCAAACAGGTCGGAGATATCTGGATTGAAAAGAACTCCTAATTATTCAATTTCTGGCGTATTGATCCGATCCTCGTAATTTCTATGATGCTGAAGGTGAAAGGCCGTCACTGAAGCTGTAACGGAACAACAGTCGAGGTGCCTATCGCGGATTATCCGGAAATCAACCGTAATCGATAGCGCAGGTCCAACCTCGGTGAGCTCACCGGACTATCCTCTCTGCCACCCTCGACACATAATCTTGACATTCTCAAACACATCGCATCGATTGACTAATCTTCATATTTCCCGCTCGATTACCTCGTCTCCCAGACTTCTGAGGAACTTCGAACATCAAGGTCCGGAACATCGAACTCATCGACGACCGAGAAAACCAACCGCAGCTCCCCAAGACGCTTACATAGCGCAGCACACCACCTCGACCATGGATTTCGCGGCTCTCATGAACAAGGAGCTGTCCAAAACGAAAGAAAAGGCCACCAGCGAGGAAAAGAAGTACCTGAAGCGCTCCGAGATCGAAGCGGAGCGCAGAGCCGCATACCTAGCCGAGCAAAAGGCCCTCGAGGCCGAACGCGCCCGCAAGGCCGAAGCGAAGCGCAAGCGCGAGGAAGAAATCGCCGCCGAAAACGCGCAGCGGGAGGAGAAGCGCCGCCGGCTCGCGGAGGAATCGCGCAAGCGGCAGGAGGAGAAGGAGTGGGAGGAGGAGCAGGCCAGGAGGAGGAGGCTCGGGCTGCCGGAGCTCGTCAAGGGCGAGGACAACGGCGGCGCAAAGGACGGCGGATCCGCCGCGGACGATATACCGGATGACGAGCTGGTGCGGAAGCTGAGAGAGCTGGGCCAGCCGGCGAGACTATTCGGAGAATCACATGCCGGGCGGTTGAAGCGGTACAAGAAGCTCACCACGGTGGTGACGCAGGGGCCGATACCCACGACGCTGCAGCTGGTGGACGAGAAGGACATGAAGGTCGACGGCACGGTTCCCAAGGACAAGGAGGGACGCCAGTGGCTCTTCAGGCAGCTGGCGAGCTACTTCACCATGGTGCTGACGGCCTACGAAAAGACAATGGAGGAGGAGAAGCGGGACACGAGCGCCAGCAAAATGGCCTACAGCGCCATGGTGCAAACGCGCGAAAACATGAAGCCGGTACGTCGTCAATGCCCCATTCGACATCGATGAGACCGCTTCAAAAAGCCATCCATCATAACCGAACCCCCTTTCTACATGTACAAACTACGCACTAGGAGAAGTGGACTGCTGACCCGCCGCAACATCACAGCTCTTCCGCAAGTTCGAATCAGGCGACCTCGACGACTCCCTCCTCCAGCCCATTGTCGAAATCGTAAAGGCCCTCCAGGAGCGCCGCTACGTCGACGCAAACGACGGCTACCTCCGCCTCAGCATCGGCAAGGCCGCATGGCCCATCGGCGTCACCATGGTGGGCATCCACGAGCGAAGCGCCCGCGAGAAGCTGCACGACGGCGAAAAGGGCCACGTCATGGGCGACGAGGCCACGCGCAAGTACCTGCAGAGCATCAAGCGCTGCCTGACCTTTGCGCAGGTCCGCTGGCCGCCGCAGGACCTGAGGCAGCTCATGGGCTGAGTCTGTTTGTCTGCCCGTCTGTCTGTGTGTTCGTGGCCAAATAATTCGGGGGACGAGAAACCGGTAAAGGAACAAGAAAGAGGGAGGAGCTTTGCTATCACGGCAAAGTTTTGTTGGAAAGCCGATACTACCTAAGTACTACATGATGTGATATGATACCCCGTCTCAATGTGACAAGAACAAGAAAGATACTGTATATACACGCAATTGAAAGCAAAAGGCATAAAGATATCGCTTTGCTGCATGTCGTATTCTCACCATAGCATGATGTGACAAGACCTGGGGCGAGGTGAGAACCTAAACGGCAGGGGGGAGGGCCAATCACGAGGACAAGAGCACTTGGGAAGACACAGATGGAGATGGTTAGAAGAGACAAAGCTTTATGCAGCTGGGGCTTAAATGGATTGAAAAACAGTAAAACGAAACACAAATCCCTGTTTCTCCCTGCGCCTCCCTCTCTAATGCACATCATGTGTAATGTTCAGGTCCAGCATTTTCATCAATGCCTTGAATGCCTCCCTTCCCTCCCTCCCTCAAGTTTCTAGAAAGAAGGACCCTTTCTCATGCTGGTCCTGTGCGGCTATTTTGGTATATTTCAGCTTTAGGTGTAAGCTGACTGCAGGTAACCGACGGTCTCTTTCCATTCAGCGTAGTACTCCGCCCGAGAGTCGTGTACGGACGCTGTGTCTTTCGCGAACCAAGGCATGAATCTGTAGCACCGAAGTCCACGGTATTCTCTTCCCAAGACTTCTCAAGTCTCGTCGATATCAACCTCGCCGGCTTGGTCAGTCGCAGGAGGGATATTGCTACTGTCGTCGTACCAAGCTTCCTCTGGTTCGGGGCCTCCGACGCCGCCAGATGGCTGCTTCCTGGTATTGCTGGTTTCGAGCCCTGCAACAACAATGTTCATACGCCGCAGTCGCTCTTTGGCCTCCTGCTCGTATTTGCGCGCCACGGCCAGTGCATTGGTCTGCACGACCAGTCGTGGATCGGGGGAAATGGCTACCAGAAGCTACAACAGTGTGAGCGAGGGCAGCTGGCAATGAAGAAAGCGGAAGGTGGGGCATTGAGGAGACTGATGAAAGGATACATAGCAGAGAGAAGCAAGGGGGAGGCATATTACCTTGTTCTTCGCATCTATGCGAGCTCTCAGCGAGCCGTCACGGATCATCTTGATGAGCTCTGGCTCCACGGACCGGTTGGGACCGCCGAATGCAGCGTCGAGACAATCTAACGTGACGCAGGAAAAGGGTATAAAGTACTGGACAATGCATTTTTCGCGGATCATGGAGTAGATGATGGGTATATGGGGTTGCAGATATATGTCCAGGAGATAGTCGGCCCGCGACGACTCCAGAATGGACAAGCAGTTGGAGTAGCGGCCGTTGACAAACAAGCTGATGGCCTTGCGGATGTGCGGCTCGTGTTCGAGGAAAGCCCTGAACGTTTGATTGTCCAGAACGCGGTTCTGCAACGCCACCCTGTCCATGGTTGCCAGAGCCAAAAGGCCGCCGTAGACGGCAACGTCATTGGGACTGGCAACTGTGTTGTATTCTGTCGGAGATACGTTGGGATTGGTGTGAAGGAGCGTCACGGCGGCGTCGTAGTAATTGCCCAGCCCCAGCAGGGCGACTCCGGATGCCACCTTGGTGTAGGCCTGCTGCTGCGCCTGCTCGTCGTCCCCGCTTTGAATATTCGAGATTTTGCCAACGTTGCTCAGGACGGTGGCCCAGTCGCGGCGCTGGAAGGCGATGCTGGCCAAATGCATGCCGCAATCGAAAATGTGCTTGGTTGTGCTGACGTCGTGGCGCATCTTGTTATATGCATCGGCAGCCTCGGAGAGCTTGCCAATTCTCTCAAAATGCTTGCCAAGATCCTCATGGCCCATCTAGACACCAACTTGAGAGTTAGAAACGCAAGACGAACCCGTCAATGGATGAGAAGGAGGGAGGGTTATAGCCCACCCGAATGCTCTCCTTGATGAGATTATTCTTGTAACCCTTGAGTTCTGTCTCAAGGCGAGCAGTTTCGGTTCTGTTGGCCAGTTCGGTTCTCTCTATCCATTCCTCGTCTCTCTGGGCCTCGGGCTCATCTGGCGCAACGGAACGGAGCAGCTGCCAGGCATCCTTGTAGCGGGTGACATCTGAGCCGCTCTTTGCTTCGATGACGGCAGCTTTGAGGGCATCGACGCGCAACGGCACGCAGCATTTGCCGATAAGAAGCAGGCGTTCGTAACGTGTTCGACCTAAGGCACCGACGAGGAGGTTGAGAGGACAGGATTAGCCTCTGGCGGAGCTATGTCACTGCACAATCGCAAGCAGGTATGTATGAACAGCAGAATCGAGGCCATCTTACCGGCATAGTTCTGAATGTAGAGATCGATATCTAGCTTAGGCAGCTCTGGACAAGCGCACAGACTCAAGGTCAGCTCGTTCCGAACCAAGCAGCGAGTTGTCACGCTATGGAGGCAGCGGCAGGGTTATCATTACCGGTGACGACGACATCTGGAGACTTTGCGTGCGTCTGAGCATCCGCGCCCGGCTGCGTTGAGGTGGAAGCAGCCATGGGAGAGGCAGCACGGAGAGAGCTCTTTGATGGGAAGACGACGGTTTGTTGTTTCGGCGAGGCTGCGGGTTTGAAGGCTCTCCTGCACGTGCCTCAGCCTTCTTCCTTGTGTGCAGCCTGAGGAGGGGAGCTGTCAATGTTTCGGCAGGCGCAGGCGATGGATTGACGCAGCTGCTCAATTTGGCGGGGTTGGAGCTTGCAAGGCAAGCGCCTGTGGGGGGGAAAGTAGTACCGGGACAGTACGTAGCCATACCTGCCGATAGAATGTAGGCTGAAGGTATAGTCGATGTACATTTCGCTGCCATTACATTTGCGAGACAAATCCTCAACCTTCCACAATGGAAGGTAAAGGAGTATTAGCTCCTAACAAGACATTAATCTGTGGCTTTGGCTCTTGTTTTTGTAATTCGCCTCATTCGAAAACAACGTGAGGAAAGGCAAAGGCATCATCAGAGACGAACTTCTCGTTCCCCGCGTTGTTTGAGCGCCCAACATGTCTCCTCAGAAACCAACCCCCTGTAGGAGCAAAACGCTAACATTGGATTTCAAGCGCCTCCAGGAGCAAATCGAGATGGGGAGCGGTGTAGAAAGAGAACACAACAAAACGAGGTTGGATGCTCCCTCTACTACGTGATCAGGAAGATCTTTCCATGCCAACCTTGGACTTGCAGTTGCAGACTACCCAAATACCTACCAATCAGTATGCACCGGCCCCTTTGACCTTTGGCGCGGCAGATGAACTAGCTTGCCGTCTTCCGATCCCCTTCACTGCCATGCAACTGGCATTGTGGCTTAGACCTCAGCTCCGCCAGAAAGACGAGCCCAGGCCCCTCTCAGCCCACCCAGGGGTTACTATTTCACTACTATGCTCTCGCAGGTTTCCCTCTGTTCGTCGGCAGGGGACGAGATCGTGAGTCGTTGGCACCCAGCGATGCCATGATGCCACGATGCCGTGGTGCCGTGGTGCCGTGATGCCGGGAGAGCAGGCGGTAGGGCCGAACCAGCGTCGTAGTGGCTCATGCAGGCGTACTTAGGTCGACTTGTACCACCACTGGCTCGTTGTGCATTTCCTAAATATCAGGACGAGTTCTGATCGCTGGGGTTTCAGAGGTGGGAAACACAGCGTTTTTCATGACCACGCACGCAAGCTGACCGGGAATTGCAGATCCGTAGAACACGGCAATTGCTTGCCTTGGCTGCTCCATTCTTTTCGGAGCTCGTGCCGAGGCGGAGAAGTCTCGGAGTTGCAAGTGTGCTCCGTCCTCTGGACGGAAGCCTTGTTCGACTCTAGAGCCGCACAGTATCAGAAGATAGGCGTTTTAAGCTGGAGTTGGATCGCCACGGCATATTCTATTCTCCGTCGCTTGCAATCGGCACGATGGCGCAGGTGGTTGGGAGAATTTCAGAAGCCAAACATCTGGCGCCTGCCAGCTTAGAGAGACCCAACGTCTCTCATTATATAGCAAAGGGTTGCCTGCTTCATGGTAGCACTGGCTTTCCCATCCGTCAAAGCATCCGACATATAGCTTCAAGTATCTTCAACATCGAGAATGCTTGGGACGGAAGGATTGTAGACAGAGACAGAGGTAGGGAAGTAGCATTACAGCCAGGCTAATCGCTGGATGTTGCTTAATTGAACGCGTCTTCATATTTCGGTGCGATCTTAAAGATCAGTGTCTTGCGATTCTAGGTAGTAGTAGCCAAAGTAGCCTTGTGGGTTTATCCTGGACTGGCTTTGTCGGCAATCTCGTTTCAACGGCACAAAGCTTGGCATAGGCAGGGTGATGTAATGCCGCCATGGCCTGGAAATCGCCGGGGCCGAGACACGCTGCGAGGGCACCGACGAGGCCGAGGGAGCTGCAAACAGAGGAAGTTGGACGGAGAGTGATAACACAGAGAGGGGAAGAAGGGTGTAGGAACAATAGTCGTACACATGTATTGCTGCTGTCCGGATATCGCATCCGCCTGAGTCCGTCGCACAAGGACCATGGCACGGCTCAATCAGTAGCTGCGTTGTGCTGGTCGACGCCGAACGGTTGAACGCAATGGTGATGACGGGCAGAAACCGAGTCTTGAACGGCCATCGATGTATAACACAAAGGCTCCCAAACCCCGGGATCAACACGTCCAGTGCCGGCATTGAAGCTCCCGCCATGTCGGAAACACGCGTGCGCAATCTAGAGTGCTCGACTTTAAATCAAGGTTATCTTGCCCTCGTCCCCGCCAATCTCTGCCGGACTCTACCTTTAAATTCTCACCTCCCCCCCTTTGCCGTAGTGGCGGACCAGATGAATCAACGAAGAGAAAGAGCAAGGGCATGTCGACCAACTTTGGGAGGATGGAAATGCGATACTAGAAAGAAAAAGTCTACACTGTAGACGCGATCCCCACAGACTCACCGAATCTCGGCACCGAAGGCACGGAATGGATGGCACACTTGCCGTGCAAAGTGCGAAGAAGATGTTGCTCACCCGCAGTGCCATGGCACAATGGTAGCTTACACATGCGGTGCTTCCTCGCAACGCGGGCAGCAGCAGGTAGCGGTACGGGCGGAAGCCGTACTCCGTATTCCCGCAATAGCCGCAGGTCGTATCAATTTCCGTTTCCCGTCCCCGGCAAGTCGCCCAAAGCTGCAGAACGGCCATCGTGGGCGGGAATAGAGCGGGTATTAGCGCACAATCCACAACTTTTTGCGCGGACCTGAATCCGTTGCTGCTTACAACTTCTTCTTGGTCTTGAGTCGATATCAATTACTCGTAACTCTTGACTGGAGTCGAGCGGAAAACTACCAGCCCTATTTTAATACTCACCCAATCTTACCTGTAAAAGTGACACGGATACGCGGAGCAATGATGTGGGTAAAACCTACTCCGTAGCAGTAAAGGAATTTTGCAAGGTATGGAGCTTAACTGGAGGAAAGATGCATCATAGGAAAGCTCTTGAAACGCTCGCTATCCATGAGCGAAGCTGAATCGTTGACCGCCTGAAGAATGCAGCTGTAGAGTAGCTTGCAATGACTACATACCTAGGTGGGTAGGCGATTTCGCAAAGCATCTGAGCTCCGTGCTCTTGGGACCTATCTTACCTACTATAGCTCAATATCTTATGCTGAGGTAGTATGAGGGGGAGCCATGACATTTGCAACACGTATGCAGATACTAGTTGCATGGTGATGTTCCATTCTTTCATCCAAATTGATCTACTGCTACTAGCCTACGGAGTTCAGCCTACCATGGGCCACGTCGAGCTAAGGTACGAATTTACCCGCACTGTTGCAGTCAACGGCATGAAACATGCTTCATCTTCCCCTTTGACAGCACTACCACTGCCATTCACAGTCGGATCCGAATTGTCTCGCCCTGCCAGCCAAGCTTTCCGGCCAAGACCTTCAGCTTCATTAATCCGAGCCTTTGATCCATCTGCCGAGTGGCAGTCAAGGCGCTGGAACTTCTCAGGGATGCCATGTGGGAGTGGAGAGACTGGCCTCGGCCATGAACTTTCTCTCGTGCCTCTAAACCAGTTTATAGCAGGTAGTAGAGAACAAGATTCCATTATGTGAAACACTCACACACAGCATCAACACTCGGAGGTCTGTTCCATCCTCCCAAAGACAAGTAGAGCTTGAATTGCAAGCGGTAGAGCCGTTACTATGCTCTTATTTCTGCCCATTCGCTTGTTCTCGTCGTGCAGAAGAGCAGACGCTCATCCCGCGATTTGCTCGCGTATGACGCGGGAGTAATTCTGGCGCCGCCTTACTGCTAGTCCTCGTTGAAGTGGACCAGCTCGTGTGCAAATGCGCTTTTAGCCCCCGACGCCACGAAGCTGTGGGCTTGTTTTGGTCTTGGTGTAGTCTATCTACCATACATGTAGGTTTCTCTTCTCTGCGCGTCTGCTATCTGTAACTGGGTCACCAATGCAAGGTCAATCGATGATGGACATCCAGATGTGAGAGAACCAGAGGCTGCACATCCTCGCTCTTCTCAACAGCTTCCTAGTTTTGTTGATGGGGAGCGAAGGGCTATGAGAAATGTGCGTTTCGTCATGTTCACCTCAGGTGTCTTCCAATGTCATATACGATGATCAACTCATACTCAACTGTACGTCCTTTTCAGGTCATACTTACTTTACTTGAATAATCAAGTATTTCAGACAAATATCCGCGGCCCTCAAAGCGCGCCTCCTCTCCTACCAACATCCGCCCTTGACCGTCGCATCACGTAGGTACTCTTTTGAGATGGTTTCGCGCCTCTCTCGAGTTTGTGCTGTTCTGCAGGGCACCGTGCGGACGGTCAAGAGAGCAGTGGAGGGCACCCAACCCATTAAGCGGCTGGACGGGCTGCGTAATGCTAGCCACAGGTCCCGCTCCACCTGCTGCTGACTGATGGATGCAGGCCCAGTTCAGGTGGGTTAGGTTCAATGTTGTTCTTCAGCGGCGGCGGCCAGCCACTCGGGCACAGTGCGGGGAAGCCCAACTGCTTGAGGCCCTCTCCCCGACCAGCCACAACGCCCTCTCGCGTGTCGCGCTGCACGCAGTACTTGCGCCTGCAGTACTGGTACCGCACTCTACACACAGTGTCAATCAGCGCCAGGCAGTCCGCAGTACCTCTTCAGCTTGTAATCGTCGGCCCCAGCCCAGTCCAGCCCGCCGGTTTCTGGCTGAAGTTGCAGCGCCTGAACGGCCTCTCCCTTCTTTTTATCTGTTTCTTCCCTCGTCCTCGCGCCATAATCTCGACGCCGCTCCCGCCAACCCTCGCCAGCCCGCCCCCGACCAGGGAGAGACTGCGCTGCCCGTCTGATGGCCTAGATTGGCAGACACCGGGGCAATTGGCACGTACGCTGCCACCAACCTTGCATCCCCGGGGTCCTGTCCTGTCTCTCCAGCGGCCTCTCTCCCTCCCACACGAGGCATCGAGCCAGAGCCGGAGCCAGAGCCAGAGGCCAGAGCGAGAGCCTCCAAAGCCCCGCCCGGATCCCAGCCCCGAGTACGACGAGTATGTGAGAGCATCGAACCGCCGGGCCGGAAAACGTCGACCTCGTTGCGCTGCATCCTGTCCTAACCTGTTTACGCCGCTGCAGTAAATACGAGCCCGCCTTACCTCACGGAAAAGTCCCAGCTCTGCGACTCGGCCCTGCGAGTCGGTCCCCTCCCCTCCCTGCCAAACCGCCAGCGAAAATGTCCGACGACGAGGCCGTCACCGTCGGATCGCAGCCCGCCGGCGACTGGTCCATCCACGATGCTGCGTCGCCGGCCGAGAGCGTCAAGTCGGACGCCGAAACCGACGACAAGGCGGGCGACGCCGAATCGGCGCCGTCGCAACCCATCCAGAAACGACGGAGAGTCACCCGCGCGTGCGACGAGTGCCGCCGCAAGAAGATCAAATGTGACGGCAAGCAGCCCTGCACTCATTGCTCCGTCTACAGCTATGGTGCGTATCAATATGGCGACGACTTGGCCTTTCTTTCCTTCTTGTGCCCCTACCACGAATGTTGCTCGCTCTCATGGAGATGTTCCCGTCCTCGGTCCTCCCTCTTCGTTACTTCTTTCCTCCCTCCTCCCCCCTTCCTCTTGTCATGCCACCTCACATTCTATCATCACCCGGAAGATCATCTTACTGACCTGATTCCTCTCTTCCCTTTCTCTAAAAACAGAATGCACATATGACAAGCCGTCAAACAGGAGGAGGAATCCCGCCCCGCAGTATATCGAGGCCTTAGAAAGCCGCCTCCAGCGCGCAGAGTCGCTGCTGCGGAAGTTCGTCCCCGATATTGACCTGGCCGACCCAAGCCTTGATCCTGCCATCCAGCAAGAGTTTCACAATCGAGAACGAGCGCGTGCCGAGGCTGCCAAGCTGCGAGCCGGCCATGCTCCCGAGCCCGACCCCAACGACACTCAGCTTACGTCCATGATCGACTCCATCGGCCAGCTGGATCTTGATGACAAAGGCGGCTGGGACTTTTACGGCATCTCATCCGGCGCCGTTTTCCTGCGCCGTATGAAGGAGAACTTTCGTGGCTTGTTGGGCCCCGTCGGCAAGGGACCTTTTCTTCCCCGTCCGGCTGATCGGACGGCGGGCCTTTTAAACCTCGACTCGACACCCTCCATCGGCAACTCACCCTTCTCTCCCGCCCCCAGCTATCCCGAGCTGCCTCCCAAGGATGTTGCTCGGAAGCTCTGCTACTATTCCCTGAGTTGTGCCACATGCCTTGTCCGCATCGTTCACGTCCCCTCCTTCTACGAAAAATTCGACTATATCTACGATCGGCAACACGAACCCCCGAGCCAGGATGATACCCAGTTTCTCGCCCTCTTCTACGCCGTCTTGGCGTTGGGCTGCATGTACAGCAATTTGGACGACTCCGGCTCCGGCGGCGTGACCTATCGGCAAGCCATTGACGAAGGGTAAGTCGCTTCGATCGCGATCCGGGACCAGCCGTTTTCAACTGACCCAACTCCACAGAGTCAAGTACTACAAGATAGCAAGATCTTTGCTGCGTGACGTGACCGAATGCCGGAGCCTCATCTCCATTCAAACGCTCGTCTTCATGATCCTCTTCCTCCAATCCACTGCCAATCTCAACACCTGCTACTCATTTGTAGGGATAGCTCTAAGGTCAGCCCTGCGAATAGGCCTTCACCGCCACTTGCAGCACGAGCGAATAGGGAACATTGAGCAGCAAGTTCGGCGGCGGGTTTTCTACGTAATACGGCAAATGGACATTTACGTATCAGCCATGCTAGGGTTTCCCCTGCTGCTAAACAGCGAAGATGTCGACCAGCAGTACCCTCTCGAGATCGACGACGAGTTCATCCGACCTGAAGGCATTATTCAGCCAGCACCTGGGACCGCTTCATTCTTCCAAGCATTCAACGCCCACACTCGGCTGATGGAGATTTTGGGCAAAATCACAAAGTACATTTACCCGACAAAAGGCGTTGGGCAGACAGTTATGAGGGGCAACAATCCTTCCTCGACATATCTCATCAGCTACAGCAAGATCAAGGAGATTGAAACGGACCTGCATAACTGGTTCGAGAGGCTTCCTGAGGCATGGCGCCCGAGTCCTGATGGCCCAATTGAAGTGGTTCGGTAAGTTACCTCAGTTGCGATACCTCTTTCTCCCCTAGACGCCGTTCAAGCAGTCGTGCTAATATGCATGGGACAGAGTGCGACATTTGCTGCGCTTCGCTTACGCACACGTGCAACTTGTCTTGTACCGGCCCTTTCTGCACTATGTCTCCCCTCGCCTGAGCCAGAATAGCCGGATCGACGAGCTTTCTTACGCCTGCGCGGCGGCGGCCATCAGCGTGTCCCGCAATATTGTCCATATTGGCCTTGAGATCCGGAAGCAGCGCGTCCTCAGCGGGCCCTACTGGTTCATGCTCTACACCGAGTTCTTCTCGGTGCTCTCGTTGGTGTTTTATGCCATTGAGAATCCGGAGAAGCCTGGGTCGGCAGAGGTGCTGGCTGATGCGCGTGCCGGGAGGCAGATGATTGCAGATCTGGCCGACAAGAGCCTTTCTGCGGAGAGGGTCACCAATACTCTCAAGGTAGGGAGTCTCCGACCTTTCAATACCCCCGTGTCATTCTCGTACTGACGTGGACATTTATAGGTTCTATTTGATCAGCTTCCAGAGCGATTCGATCAACCTCAAGCTCGGCCTTCAGCCACGACGAAGAAGAGGACGGCACCCGGGATCAAGATGCCAAGCAGCAACTCTCACATCCCCGTAGGCATGTCACTCCACAGGCCGGACGAGTCGATGCGCAGCAGGAGCGGCGGCATGTCATTATACGGAACCTCGCTATCAAGGGGCTCCATGGGCTCCATGGACAGCAGCCTGGCGCAATCACTAGACCCGAACTTCCCCGAGCCTTCCTTCACCAGTAGTCTGAATGACATGATGCCGATGGACTTGTCATCACGGGCCACACCCGACTCCACGAGCACGGCCGAGAGCGCGCACCGACACCCGTACCAGCAACATCCCCTCGGCGGCCATCTCTCAATCAACAATCCGGTGCACAAGCTCGACGCGTTGATGTTTCCGTCGGATGATCCATTCGCGTACCCGAACCAGCCGATGATGGAACTGGGATTTTCTGGCAAGACCGACATCCCTGCCGTGTCGATGCCCCAGCCAGCCCAGGAATCGGGCTTCTTCTTCCCCGCTTCGCTGGACGATCTGGGAGATCAGTTCATGGGGCAGCCTCCGCCGTATATGATGCCCCAGCAGCAGCAGCAACACCCACCGCAGAACCCGATGACGATGGGCATGGCGGCGAACATGTACGACCCCAACGCCATGATGGGGATACACCAGCAACCGCAGCCGCAACAGCCGCAGCAAGCGCCGCAACGACGGCCAGGCGGGCTTTCCCTTCGACGAGCAATACGAGGCGAGAGGCACCAGGAGCGGCAGATAGAGCAGATGTTTACTGATCACGGCATGCAGCCTGACTGGGGGAGTTTCTTTGGTTCTGGCAGGGGCGGATTTCAGGGAATGTGAACGACTTGCCACATGATACCCATTTTCCTTTTCCTTTATCTTCTTTGTGTCTTTTGCCGATATGAGGACGGGAAAGCCTTGCAGTTCCACGGGAGGGGAAGGGCGTTTATCTGTCGTTCTTGTTTGTCTTTGCCTCTGCCTTTACTCCTTGGGTTTTGTTGGATCATGTGCCCCTTGGTACAAGGCGAACGGAAGAGAAAGGTTGCACAGCGCGATTGCATGTCACGAGTGTCTGCGAACTTAGTCTCATATCTCAAACATTTTCGACTGGTGTATAGATGCCTGGGCTCTTTCTGTTCGTCTTCCGCTTGCATTACCCTTTCCTTTCCTACTCGCCCTCTTCTCCGTTCCTCGATGGCGGCAGGCAAACAGACCGACAACAGACCATATGATATCACAATGTGTATGAAGCAACTAGATAGAGGGACTATCTGTCAATGCATGTACATGACCAGATGCTGAGGTTTCCAACTGTGCAGTACCATACTGTGTACCTACTATCATATCAGGACGCAACAAAATGAACTCATAGAAGGGTGACTTTTCATGATTGGGACTGGCATATGGCAGGAGGCGGGAGTTGTTCGAATTGACTGGGATCACGATGAAGAGAGTTTCTATTCCGGCTCAAGTGGCCTAGTCTGCTTCTGGAGCCGCTGTTCTCTCGTGATGGCGCGCCATCCCTGAGTTTGCGCCATCCTTATGCTTCCTCTTTTTTACCCTTTCGGATTACTTGTGGTTACGTATGCTTTTGACGCGGAAAGGCACTCTGGGATCGGCGAGCGGCAGATGGAGCGACCGACTTGGACCGTAAGGTGTTACTGTCAGCCAGGCCGGTTCTGCACCGGATACAGTGCGGCATACACGCAACGAGGAGATGTAGAGCTCTTTTCCTCTTCTTTATATTTTCTATTTGTATCCTTCTTATGCTCTTTGCTGGTCTTGGTTGGTGAATCATGTTTTCCTTAGGAGAGATGCATGCTTCTCTAATACATAGAGCGGAATTCTCCTATTTCTTCCCCCCCCCCGCTTGATAACGTCTGTTTCTTAACAATGTTCAAAAGTCATTCAGACTGATGATGCTTCTTATTCTTCTTCTTTCCTTTGTGGAGAAGGTAGAGGTGCATTCACCTCAGCTAGGGTTTTCTGGAGATATTTGCTATAATGGTACTTCATGACAAACATAGCAACTTCAACTAAACTACCGACCGATATACCCTAAAATCTATACATGAATAAACAGTTGGATGTGTGAATAATATGCGTGTTTGCTTTCATGCTAAAAGCGAGTCATATTACCTGCGGCCCCTGACATCAGATCAAGGAGAAATGGCGCTATGTCTGAACAAGCAAGGCACCAGTTTTCGTCTCCCTGGTTTCCTGGGGTAGAGATTAGATAAGGTGCCGGCGAGGATGGCGTAGTAGCAGCGATTCCCCTTTGGTGGCGGTATCATTAGGGGATGCAGGCACTAGTATCGCCGGGCACATGCCTCTTGCTGGCGCAGCGCTGCCCTTTTATCGATTCCATCCTCATCCTCATCGAGACTTCCCTAGTACCTGACTAGACCTCATCACGCAACCTTTTGATTTCATCGATACTTTGACGACAAACAATCAGTGGTTGCTTCATCTCAGAGAGAAACGGTCCATAGACTCGCGCAACTATCACCGCAACTTGATTCCCGCTGCGCCATGGCGGACCTCGACTTCAGCTTCATCCTCGACGATGAGTTTGACGCAGTGTAAGCGCGCCTCTGCACCACGCACCTCCATTCGTATTACTTACAAGCAATGCGTAGAGCCATATCCAAGAGGGAAGACTACGAGGTTTGGAAGACGCGAAAGTACCCTGGTGAGTGCCAAAGGAGAGACCGAGTGCGAGCCCTTCAGATGAGTCTCGGCAGACTGGCTGACCATGTGTGACTCTTCGGCGCATTAGCCAAGGAGCATGCGCGCAAGGTGGCTCAGAAGCTCGGCGTGCAGGATGGCCTCATCTACCTGCCGGGTCAGCCGTCGCAAAACTACGAGGACTCGGACCAGCCACCGCCGCTGAGACAGCGCAGATAGTACGTCTTTGGGTGGCATCTTCCTTGTTCCAGTACTCTACAAGCCTTCCCGGGAGAGGGGGGCTCTCAAGCCTTTGTCGCTGACCAGAGCCGATGCCAGCTTCTTCTATCTTACGGGCGCCAACTTCCACGACTGCTTCGTCACATATGAGATCCGCACAGACGTGCTCATCCTCTGGATCCCTTATGTCGAGCCGCGCCAGGTGCTGTGGTTCGGCTCGACGCCCGACACCGCCCGGGCCAAGCAGCTGTACGACGTCGACGAAGTGCGATATTCGAGCCAGCTGCCCAAGTTCCTCGAGTCGCGCCTCACGTCCACGAACACGCTCTACGTGCTGCACGAGGACCAGGCGCCCCCGGGGGCCCGGCAGACGCGGGCCAAGGTCAACCACTGGATGCTGCAGCCCGCCATGGACCGCGCCCGCTGCATCAAGGACGAGTACGAGATTGCCATGATCCGCCAGGCAAACGACGTCTCCAGTGCCGCGCACCGCAAGGTCGCCGAGATGCTCCTCCGCCTGTCCAACGAGCGCGAGATCGAGGCCGTCTTCCAGGCCGTGTGCACCGCGCGCGGCGCCCGCTCCCAGGCGTACCCCGTCATTGCGGGCTCGGGCGCCAACGCGTCGACGCTGCACTACGAGGACAACGACCAGCCCCTGGCCGGCAAGGAGCTGGTCGTCGTCGACGCGGGCTGCGAGTGGCACTGCTACGCCAGCGACATCACCCGCACGCTGCCCATCAAGGGCCGCTTCTCGACCAAGGCGGCGGCCGTGTACAACCTCGTCCAGACGATGCAGGAGGAGTGCATCCGCGCCATCAAGCCCGGCGTCCAGTTTTACAAGCTGCACCTGCACGCCGCCGCCGTGGGCACCGTCGGCCTGCTCAAGCTGGGCATCCTCAAGGGTGACGTCGCCGAGATTTCCAGGGCCGGCACCATCAGCGCCTTCTTCCCTCACGGGCTGGGCCACCACGTCGGCCTCGAGGTGCACGATGTGCCCGGCAGCCTGCCGCTGATGACGCTCCTGAACCTGGGACTGGACGGCGGGAAGCGCGAGATGATTACGGCTGAAGCCCTGGCCAAGATGAGTGCTGCTGCGATGGAGCAGGGCGATGGTGATGGGGCGGGTTCGCGGGCCAAGTCGATGAGGGAGCGGCAGCTTCTTGAGCCCAACATGATTGTCACGGTCGAGCCGGGCATGTAAGTCTTCTATCTCAGACTTGTCCCATTTCCAGCATTCGTTCCCTGTTGATGATATAGGCTGCTAACGATTGCATTGCCAAACAGCTACTTCTGCCGCGAGTACATTGAGGGGTATTTCCTCAACAATCCGACACACGCCAAGTTTATCAACAAGGACGTCCTCGAAGGATACTACGGCGTCGGAGGCGTCCGCATCGAGGACGACATTCTTGTTACTGAGGACGGATACGAGAATCTGACGTCGGCTCCCAAGGGCGAGGAGATGATTGACGTTATCAACGGCCAAAGGGGTCGCAAGTGAAGTATTTCTATAGCCTCTTTTTCTCCGCTTCTTGGGTTTCGAATTGTTTTGGGTTGAGGTCAGATCATAGGTATATTTTTTTAGGATGGATTGGGTCATCGTGCAAGCTATAATGTCTTTCTTAGTTTCCTGTTCTTGCTCTCCTTTCTTCTCTTCGCACTTCAAGTTGTTAATGATCTAACATTGACGTAGTAGGCGATGCAATTCATATGTGTAGCATAGCAGATCGTCATATACCAAGTTTATGTCTTGTTCTTTCGTCTTTTCATCCGATTCATGTACGCATGCTATATATATATCAAAAAGGTATATAACTGGAAAAAACGGCAAAGTCCCCCCTCCCAAAAGGTGAAATACGTGTCGTGCTTTGTACAAAGGGCCACATCCGCCCCCCCTTCTTCTCCCATCGTGACCGCTGTCAACCCAGCTTCTAGCATCCCGCCTGCGCGTCTCTTCAATGTCCATCAGAGTGCTTTTCACAGGTACTTCTTTGGAGAATTCGCCTTCTTCCGCTTGTAGAGGACGTACGCCGCCACCAAGACGACCTGCGTGCCGACAATGACGGCAATGAGCCGGCCGTGGCCGGGCACGCTCTCGGTGACCCTCTGGGTGAGCGACATGTGGTGCGTGCGCAGGGCGCCGTGGACGGCCCGCTCGTTGGCGGCAATCTTCTGGTGCAGCTCCGAGTTCATGTTGCGCACCTCGTTCTCGAGGGCGACGATGCGCTGCTGGAAGGCGGCCAGCTGGTCGAGCAGGGCCAGCCCCGACTGCAGCGCCGCCAAGAGCTCCTTGACCTCGGCGTGGCGCTGCTCGTCCATCTGGTGGTGGCGCGAGACGGAGCGGTAGACGGACGCCAGCTGGTGGTTGGTGCCCTGGAGGCGGTTGTGCAGGTCCTGGAACTGCGACTTGGACGTCTGGAAGATGTCGGCGTTCTCGTCGGCGATCTCCTCCCACGCGTCGTCGGCGGAGCGCTGGTTCTTGCTGCTGCCGGGCTGCTGCTGCTGCTGGCGCGAGGTGTAGGCGAACTTGCTGCCGCCGTTGGCGTCGTTGTTACCGCTGCCCTTGCCATCCTTGATCTCGTTGTTGTTGTTCTCGTTGTTGTTGTTGTTGTCATTGACATCGTGAGCGGACTTGTCCGACATGACAACCATTTTGAAAATCTCAAACGAATCCGGGCTGTCGGGCGTCGAGGCGCTGATGCCGACATGGTAGCCCGCCGGCAGGCTGACCCGGCTGGTCTCGAAGCACGTCTTGCCGTCAATCTGGACGCGGAAGCCGGTGGCCGTCTGGCGCATCTTGACCTGCGACGGCCGGCCCAGGTTGCGGTAGCTGTACTGGCAGTGGCCAAAGGCCAGCTTGTCGACGTTGTGGTGCTGCGAGTAGTCCGTCGACCCGTCGTTGAGGAAGCCGCGCAGCATGCCGCCCTGGCCGCCGTGCGAGTCAATGACGAGCACCAGGCCCTCGAAGCGGCCGGCGTTGTAGACGCTCTTGGTGCCCAGGTTCTTGCCGTCGCGCGCCAGCCAGATGTTGAGGTTGCCGCCCGCCCTGTCGGGCCCGCTGGCGCGGAAGTCGACGTCGACGATCCAGTTGGAGTGCAGCAGCGGCTGCTCGCTCCAGATGGCGCCCCGCGCATTGCCCGGCGCGACGGGCGTCAGGATGACCTTGCTGGACAGGATCTCCGGCATGCTGGGCTGGCCCGAGACGACGAAGTTGGGGATGTGGCCTGGGTTCTCCGCAGGGCTTATTCTGGAGTCGGGGAGGCGCAATACTCATTAGCTGGTTGTTGCGCCAGGTTTTTTGCGATTTTGCTTTCTTCAGAGCCATTGAGCTGCGAGCTGCGCAGACACGGAGACAACAGACTCACCGGCCTGCGTAGCCGAAGCTGAGCTCGCTGATGAGGAACTGAGCTTCGGCCAGAGTGGCGCCCAGCAGGGCTGCCAGCGTTGGGGAGAATCGCATCGTGGAGGATCAACGGCGGGAGCTTCCGAGTCCAGGTCTGTCGATGCCAGGCCCCGGTTCTGCTTCCAGAGGCAGACAAACGCGAGGTGAATATGAAACAGAAAAAGAAACACGGAAGGCAATGAAAAAAAGAGAACAAGAGAGAAAAGAATCGCAACGCGCAGTGCAGCTGCCCGTCTCAAGCCGTCGAGAGAGGGTTGAGGAGGACGGGAAAAGAGAGGCAGAGGACACTTTGCACTAGAGGCGTCCGAGCTCCGACTTTCAATATGGGGAATCTGGAGCAAGGTCGGAGGACGTGCGCCGCCAAGCGTGACAGCGTCACAGAACAGAGGGGGAAAAACCACAGACAGAGGCTGAATTGGGACAAGTGAAGGCGCTGAGAGAAAGGGAGTACACTGTGAACAGGCTGTTTGCCAATGTCAAAGACAGACGAACCATTATCTGGCATCAGGATATTGATCCTATCTACATCACACACACAATGATTCTTAGCCCACTTACACCGCATCCCGGCTGTGGCTCAACGTGGCGGGGAAGGGACGCTGCAAGGCGGCGCTAGACCAGATGGAGGAGCGAAAACAAAAGAAATTCTCCCTGGAGGTGCTAGCACCGGGTAAAGCTCCCAGTGGCCCAGCCAATCTCAACTTGTTACTTAGGTATTTGTTCTGAACGACTTGAAGGCATCGCCATTCGTCAACCCGCAACCAACCACCTCGCCAAGCTGTCGCGGGACTTGGTCGATTCCCCCGAACTGCTGCGCGACGCCATGCGGTAGCCATTCCTTACGCTGCAGACACAATGGCAGAGTCCTACCCAACACTGACGCAATGCGCGCTGGTGGCCGCCGCCTTCAAGGTCCTCCTCTTCCCGGCCTAGTAAGTTCTATGCGTCCATCATGACCGAGCTCTGCTCTAGACAACGAAGGGCCGAGGTGAAAGAGAATGCGACAATTATGGATGGATGATTGACCCTCAGCCGCAGCAAGTCAACCGACTTCGAAGTCCACCGTAACTGGCTGGCCATCACCGAGAGCCTCCCCTTGTCCCAGTGGTACTACGAAAAGACCTCGGAATGGACGCTCGACTACCCGCCCTTCTTCGCCTACTTCGAATGGCTGCTCGCCCACGTCGCCCGCCTGGTAGACCCGGCCATGGTGCGCGTGTACAATCTGGGCTACGATAGCTGGGAGACAGTCTACTTCCAGAGGTTCTCCGTCATCGTCACCGAGCTGCTCCTGGTCTACGCCCTGCAAATGTTCGTCGATTCGTCGCCCCTGCAGTCCAAGAGGGCCGCCCAGGTCGCCGCGCTGTCCGTCCTCCTGTCGCCCGGGCTGCTGATCATCGACCACATCCACTTCCAATACAATGGCTTCATGTACGGCATCCTCGTGGCGTCGCTGGTCTTGGCCCGCAGCAAGTCCACGCTGCTGCAGAGCGGTCTCGTCTTTGGCGCGCTGCTGTGCTTCAAGCACATCTACCTCTATCTGGCGCCGGCCTACTTTGTCTACCTCCTGAGGGCGTACTGCCTGTCGGCGCGATCGATATTCCGCATCAAGGTCCTCAACTGCGTCAAGCTTGGGCTCGGGCTCGCCGGCATCTTTGCGGCTGCATTTGGGCCCTTTGCGTTGATGGGGCAGATCCCGCAGCTACTCAGCCGGCTGTTTCCCTTCTCCCGAGGGTTGTGCCATGCCTACTGGGCTCCGAATGTTTGGGCGCTCTATTCATTGGCGGATCGCGTCCTGATCCACTGTAAGTGCGCGAATCTATTGCCTTGCAGCAGATATTACACATCCAAAGAGGAAGCCAGACTGACAATTCCGTAGTTGCACCCAAGCTGGGCCTGCCCCTCAAGACCGAGGCCCTCAACAGCGTCACCCGTGGCTTGGTCGGCGACACGGCCTTTGCGGTGCTGCCGGAGGTGACGCCCCGAGTATGCTTCGCCCTGACGCTTCTGTTCCAGATCCTTCCCCTTATCAAGCTTTTCAAGCGGCCGACTTGGGAGAACTTCATAGGTGCCGTGACGCTGTGCGGATATGCATCGTTCCTCTTTGGCTGGCACGTCCATGAAAAGGCCATTCTGCTCGTCATCATTCCCTTCAGCCTCATTGCCTTACGGGATCGACGACATCTCGGCGCATTCCGTCCCCTCATTGTTGCGGGCCACATATCGCTGTTCCCGCTGATCTTCACTCCCGCCGAGTTCCCCATCAAGACCATCTACACCGTCTTCTGGCTGGTCTTGTTCCTCATATCGCTTGATCGCATGGCGCCGGCGTCCAATCAGCCACGCGTCTTCCTCTTGGATCGGTTCAGCACGCTCTACATCGCCGTGAGCATCCCCCTCATTGCATACACGTCCCTGTTCCATCAGGTGATTTTTGGGAAACGGCTCGAGTTCCTGCCTTTGATGTTTACGAGCTCCTACACCGCGATAGGCGTGGTTGGCAGCTGGGTGGGATACATGGTTGTGTATTATACATGCTAGGCTGGCGGCGTCTGGGGATACGAACAAGCAGAGAAAAATAGAGGGCGAGGGATACGAAAATGGAACCGAAGTGCGGTCGCGAGATAAAAAGAGTTGATACCCTGGTAGAGAAAAGATAGAACCCAGCAAAGGCCGGGAATTGTTCGTCTGTGATTCCATCGTCTCGTGAGTCCCAACTGAAGGCTCTCATCCCGCGCCGCCTGAAGTTCGGCATCGAGGAGAGCTTAGTCATCATGTAGTGTCGGGGAGTGGGGCGCTCCACGTGAGGCGAGGCTGACGATTCCCGTTCTGTGCTGAGCGAGTGGAGCCAGGGTTTGATACCGGGGTGTGGCGGGCATCGACAGGGGGGGGAAAAGGGAATTGGCGACCAAAGAGAAAAAGCAGAAGACGGTTCAAAGGGGAAGGGCGGGGAAGGGGAGAAGCAGCCCCATTGAGCAGGAAACGAGCTTCAGCACATGGTCTTTGCAATATCTTGCTGGCAACGAGCTGTTCAATTGGCACGGGGACAAGGCTCCCTCAAGCCTTCTTTTTCTTTTCTTTTTTTCCTGATCGAGGGAATGCGGATTGCCGGAGGCGGAATGACGTCAGGGCTAGTGCGGATGGTTGCCGGATCTGGAAATCAGGGACGTTTGAGCGTGCGGACGACGATGAGCAGAAGAGCGTGATGGCACATGAGGTGGTACTGCTATGCATTGGGTAAAGGCACATACTCTATATATAGAAGGTGTAAGTGCTTTATATCTCATGTGGTAAAGCATGGTGAAGTCGCATTTGGTGATGGAGCGTATCGCTGCTTGAATTGGCTACGAACCACCCAGATGGAGTCCATACAGATGCCTTTCTTTGAGTATAGCAAGCTTTGAATTTTTTCCCCAACCGTTGAGCTCGTCTCTCCTCTCTACATGTCTGTTACAATCTATGTATCTATCTGTTTCTCCCCTTTGGGGTAACCCATGAAAAGCAGGAACAACAGACATCGCGAACGACCACCGATCCGGGCCGTTGCACGGAATTGCACATGAATCAAACAAAGAAGAACAAATGTAAGCATCTAAGGCTCTATCAACATCTTGAGCGCTTAGGGATCAAAATGAGCCCAAAAAGTCCTGTGTTGTGGTGGTGCGGAGGATGGTTGCGCGCGTGAAAGAGAAAGGCATGGTGGGTAGGTGATTGTGGATGGATGCTTTTCTTTGCACATTTCTAGTTCTCTCTTTTGTCGTGTCTAAGTCTTTGTCTTGGTCTTTATCAGTGTTGATCAGATGAGGAAGATGGTGCGCGGAAGATTGGAGTTGTTTGCATGGCTGGAAGCTGGGGAGGTCGGACGGAGAGGAAAAGGGACGGTAGAGGAAGAGACTGTGATGAGACGGGCGGGAGAGGAGCTGGACCGGGGGCTGCGTGCGTGTGTCTCGGGTGTGGCAGGGAACAAAGGGATTGCTGGGCGCGGGGGTACTAGGAGGGTACATCCAGCGCCGGTGGGGTCTTGCTTGTAAGGGGGCTGTATGAAGGTAAGCGAGAGGTGATGGATGCCGGCGCGTAGGGCGACTTTGTTTCTTTCTTTGGTCAATGTGTGATCGCAAGCCGACTGGAAAATGAGGTGCCGTTTCTGACCATCATCGTGGAGGAGCAGTTCTGGAGGTGAAAGACGCCTCTTGGAGATGGAACCAAAATTGCAGACCCGTCCGAAACACCACCTCATGTGCTCACAACTTCTAGCCCGGTTCTTCAAGCTGAAGCGCCCTTGACGCATTCTGAATTGCTCACTTACAGGCATCTATCAAAGGTACTCAAGTATGCAGACTTTGTATTCATCAACTTCAAGTCATTCAATCATCTGATCATCTGATAAAGTCCCTTCTTTGTTCCCACATCCCATCATCCAGCCAGTGCCGAACCCTGTTAATTGCATAAAAGACCGGACGCCATGCCCCGGCAATCCTCCTGTACCAGCAGGGTACCTCCCATCCCGCCTTCCTCTGTCGGCGCTTCGACGGTACCGGCCGAGTACAACGTCCCTCAGGCGCCCCCCAAGCAGCCCGTACCTCCTTGGTACCTCGCCCGCTAGAAGCTGGCGCTGTTGACGGTCTCCACGGCGGGACGCCTTTCCCCCAAAAGGCGAATCTGCCAAGTACTGCTAGGTTCCGTGGCAGCTCTCCTTCTCCCGCGCAATTCTTTTTTTTTTTCCCTCCCCTTCCACGCCTCCGTTGCACGTTCGCTCGCCCTCAGTCGCGTCTCGTCGAGTCTTGACGCAGCTTCAACCACCGCCTCCGGATCCAGGAAATGCCCGCCTGGCGTCCCTGCGAGCTGCCCGGACCGCGTCTGCTGTAAATCCAGAGCCCTGCAGCCCGCGCAGCCTCGTGTAAGTGCGGCAATCAGCATCGCACCCTGTTCGAGACCGCCCGCCCCGAACTCTGCCAGCATCCACCACCACCTCCTCCTCACCAGCCACCGCGGACTTTTTTTTCCCCTCTAGCTCTCTCCTCCTCTCTTCCCAACGTCTACAGCCGTTTCAGCCTCGCCCACCTCTTGGACAGCCGCAACCGCAGCGCTGGCCAGACGCAGATGCACGAGTCCCGAAACCGCGATCCTCGAATCTCGAATCTTCCGTCTTCCGGCCTCGGCCTCTCTTCGCTCGGCCCTCGCCCCGTCACTTGCGCATAGCCCGGATGCCTGTGCTGTCGAAGCCATCGAGTAGATAAACGCGCGCCAAGCTTTCGAATTGCTCCATTTCCTCTAGGCTCCTCCCAATTTCGCGTCGGCCCTGGAATCTTGCATTCGTTTTCCCTCCTCCTCTTCTTCCGACCTACCGGCCTCTCCTCACCCATTCGAGTCTGCACCCTAGAGCCATCCCGAACCGCAAGGCAACTCAATAGAAATGGTATGCTGATATCGCTTGGCCGTCCAAGTCTCGCTCCAGCTGACTTATACGCCTTCCTACAAACAGGTGCTCTTCAAGCGAAAACCGGTGCAGTTTCTGCCCCCGGCCGAGGTTGAGGATGATGACACTGAGGTATGCTGAGCCATATCTGAATCACTGATGGGGGCGTTTGCTTTTTCGGCAGTACAGAAAGAGGAAGAGACGGACAGATGAGGACTGACTCGTTGGTGTAGGTCTGGCACATTCCTCAAACTGGCGAGATATTCACTTCGTATGAAGACTACTTGGACCGGTAAGTCGCCTGGTTTACTTTCCTTTCATAATTTGCCTGCTATGCGCCAGGTTGCTGACGACAAACTTCACGTGTAGCATGGATTTCTATAAGCAGGTAACAAAGCTCGAACCCTCCCATCTCCCTTCTCTTCCCCTCTCCATCGTCATCACGCCGCGCAGAAGCTGGCAATGTAACGCAGCAGGAACTTACTGAACTCGGTATGCTCTATAGCGTCGGTTTAATGATGAGATCACAGGCCACTCGGGCCTCACATTCTTCGAGGCCTACACTAGCGAGGTTGGTTTAGCTCTGCTCCGGCATTCGTTCAGGCATGTCTGGCTCACATTCATTGTCCACAGCGTGCTGGTGGTCAAGAGGTAGAGGCCGCCTTTCCTGAGGCGCTCAAGGGCCCCATCCTACGCAAAGTCCAGTTCCAAACGATTTCCCGTCTCGATAATCTCGTCGACATGGTGTTCGATGAGTTCAAAGCCGACTTTTATCCCGGGGAGGATGTTTTCGTCACGCTAGACGAATTCAACAACGAGAGACGGGCGTGTCTCGTGCGAGAGAAGACGACGTTTGGTGCCAGGATCTTGCCCGATGGATCGAGTTCTCTTCCGACCAGTCGTTATCTAGTCGTTCTCGGTGGCGGCTCCGGCCAGGAGCAGATTGTTACCGGCGACAACCTGAGCCGCGAGCGCGGCGCTTTCACCAAGTCTATGCTTCGGTCCTTTCTGAAAAGAACGATCCATCGAGAGGCCTGGAACGGGGCTCCGTGGCTCGTCAAGGATGACTACGCCAAGCAATATCACATTGACACCAGGATACCCCCGCATCTTCGACATGACACCAAGATTCAGGAGCGCAAGCAGCTCCTGGCCCAGAAGCGTGAACGTAGCTTGATACATGACGCCAACGGACATAGCCCGACCGCGCAGACCGGCCCAGTACGACTACCCGAACTGAAACCCGCCCCCAAGAGCCACAAGGGGAAGCAGACCCCCGGCAGCGCGGCCAAGGGCATCAAGTGGCCCACAGACATGGCACCCGACGACATCAATGGCGCTGGCTTCACCAGATACGACGACGAACGAGCTGCGTTACCTCGCGAGCCAACGCCTCCACCTCCGCCACCGCCGCCGAAATACCCCATCGAAGACCTGCAACTTGAGCCACGGGAGGGCAACGTGCGACCCAAGCTCAAGTTCATGTGCAAGAATCCTCCCGTCCATCAGGAAATCGAAGATGATATCCACCGTCAAATCGACATGGAGACCGTTGGGCCGCTGCTGGAGACCTGGGACACGCTCAATGTTTACTGCGAAATCTTCAAGCTCGATTCCTTTACCTTTGACGACTACGTGGAAGCCATGCTGGTCGCTTCAAGCAGTACCCCAGTTCAGCTCTTCGACGAGATCCATTGCGCGGTGTTGAAGATTCTGGTAGATTCTGAGGCTGACGGAGGCAAGGTGCGGATCACGCTGCCAGAGGTGGAAGAAGACGACAGCGATCAAGAAGACGACAACGAAGAAGAACAGGGAGAGGACAGCCGGCAACAGAGCGCCGATGTCGACGATATCCCCGTCGCCAGGGCTACGCGCAGCAGTTTGGCAAAGCTTGAAGCGGAGAGACTGGCCGCTGAAGCGGCAGCAGCCGAGGAGGAAAGTCTCCGTGTAGAGCTGGAGACCAAGAATCGCGCCGAAGAACTCATGAAGGAGTTCGACTGGATCGAGCACCTGCGGCAGCGGAACTTCCAAAAGGGAGGCTGGCAGAGGATTCTGGTTGGCCTACTGCATCAGCTTTCCAAGAAGGAGCGCCTCCAGCACGCCTGTGAGGAGCTGCTGCAACAGCTGGTGCCCGCCGAGATGGTGCCCTCCCCGGAGAATGTGCAGCAGCAGTACGACAAGCTGGACATCAACCGCCGCGTCAAGGCGCTGCAGATTATCTGCATGCTGACGATGGAGACAAAGGCCGTCAGAGGCTATATGGAGGACTGCAGTGAAACCATGACCAAGTACCGCAAAGACAAAATTGAGTGGCAGCGACAGCGGAAACAGGCGTAAGTTGACTTTGATTCTCCCTCCCCACCCTTGTCACCCTTTCTTCTTCATCGATTTGACCTGTGTGTCAACCCCAAGATGTTGTCGCTGACTTTTATTTCGCTTGTTAGCATTGAGGAGCTCCGGCAACTCAACGAACAACGCAAGCTGTTGATGCCGGAAAACGAACCGGCGGTGGAGGCCAACGGTACTCCTGTCAAAGAGGAAATAGACGTCAAAATGGCTGACGCCGACGAATCAACCGTGAGCAAAGATGAAGAAGCCGACGACAGCCAAGATGAAAACTCTAGAAAAAAGCGTCGAAGCCGTGCCTTGACGGATAAGAAGAAGAAGCACGAGGAAGAGGAGAAGCTCAAGAAGGTCAAAGAAAAGGCGCTGGAAAAGAGCAAGCCACAACAGTCGAAACAGTACATCAAGCTCCTCAAGGACATTCAGAAGAAGGAGGAGGTGATCAAGAAGTGCGAAGAAGAAGTCGCCATTATCGACAACGATCTGCGGGAGGCTGACTGTCCGAGAACCCGCGTCCTCGGCAAGGACAGGTTCTGGAACCGTTACTACTGGTTTGAGCGGAATGGCATGCCGTATGCCGGATTGCCTGACAGTTCCACGGCGCACGCCGCATATGCCAACGGCTGCGTCTGGGTCCAAGGCCCCGACGACCTGGAGCGAGAAGGATACATCGATCTGCCGGTGGACCTCCAGAACGAATACAAGGCCAAGTTCAACATGACTGTCCCAGAGCGCAAGGCGATGGAAGAGGGCGAAACCAGCGTCTTCACTGCCAGACAATGGGGCTACATCTCGGACCCCGATGACCTGGACCGACTCATTCGATGGCTAGATCCTCGAGGCTTCAACGAGCTGAAGCTACGAAAGGAGCTCGTCACCTACCGCGACCGGATAGCCAAGCATATGGAGAACCGAAAGAAGTATGTCGCAAGCGACGAAGCCCAGGGTGACGAAGGCGACCAGAAGGAGGAGCCGAAACGAGTCAGCTCGAGGATCCGAGAGAAGACGCCCGAGCACTCAAACTATCGCTGCCAGCAATGGGAGAACACAATGGCTCTGGAAGACCTGGGCCACCTACACGGCGACCCGCCACCGCCACCACGATCGAAGAAGCAAGCAAAGAAGCGGGAGGCCGTGGTGGAGGCCGCACCGAGACCTGCGACGAAGACGCGACGCAAGTGATGGATGGAGATGGGAGACTTTTGCGTTATACGTTGAGGCTCGCTTCCTTTTCCCTTTTATGCAGCCGAGGATCCATAGTACCGCTCGTCTGCGCCAGCTTTCGAAGGGCTTGAAGAGGTTAAGGTCATGCCGGGGCTTGTGAGCAGCAAGTCGCAAGCAGCTTTTCCCCGTTCCATTACGGCGTGTGGTTCTCGAGCATAACGTATCGTAACGATTGATGAGACGGCCCCGTGTTAGAATTAGACTGGAGTTGGAAGTCAACGCATGGAAGGTGGTGCTTTTGTTCTCTGCGTTTTGTGTATTACAAGTTCTTTTTTTTCTCACCAGTTCTTTCGCCTTTTGTAGGTTGCGGCATTGGCTGCGTTTGAAGAAGTGACTGTCCATATAAGTGGCTGCAGAGGCTGGTGTTGATTACTTGAAAGCGGCGGATTGTCTTTTAAGGGGAATTGGTTGTATCTCATGGACGGAGCTTGTATCGGCGATCAGGGCTGCGCTCTTCTCTTCTCCTGCTCATCCCCTTTCCTTCCAAAAATGCTGCTGGACGAGGTTGGTGAATCACAAGCGAGGTATGAGATTGATGCAGGTGCCGCTCTGGGACTAGAGTGTCTCCAAGAGCAAGATGGACTCGCGGAGGCGTGGAGTTGTGTATAAGGCAGAGGGATGCACGAAAATACACATAAGAGCATACTGGCATAGCTGAATTAGAATGAGCAGTGTAATTACGTCTGATGTGACTCCCTTCACTCGTCTGTGATATCTCTATTGTTCTCCGAATTCATCTGGGGTATAGTCCAACTCATCACCTATAACAAAGCCTTGGCAAGCGTAAAGAGGATATAGGACGAAGGAGGAGAAGGGGAAAGGAGAAGAATAATAAGAAAGCAAAAGAAGACTGAATACATATTTCACATCTTGGCCGGCGTGGCCTCGCTTGCGCTCCCTTCCAGCTTCCTGATGGTCTCGGTGCTCTTCCTGTAGCCGTCCTCGCTCTCGAGCAGGTCGACGTACTCGCGCACGCGGGGAAACTCGGCCTTCCAGGAGCCGCCGCGCCACTCGCCCATGGAGTCGAGGCTGCCGCGGGCCTCGAAGAGCGGGAAGCTGAGGATGATGTCGGCGGGCGTCAGGTGGTCGCAGCAGAGGTAGCGGCCGCCCGAGGTGCGCAGCTGCTGGTCGAGGAAGCGGATGTGGCGGTGGATGTTGGGGAAGATGTAGCTGGCGAAGATGCGGTTGGCGACGGCGGAGGTGATGGGGCGGATGAGGAAGGGGACCGGGGGCTGCTTGAGTTCTGTGTTTTTTGTGCGATATCAGCATACAATTTCTTGTTTCTCTCTCTTTCACCCTCTGCCCTCCGTCTCTCGTCTTTGCGGGGCATTCAAGGGTGTTTTCAACGCACTTCCAATCACCAGGCTGAGGACCAGGTTGGGCATCAGGCTGCCCTCGCTGTAGTGCAAAAAGTACTGGTTGCGCAGCCAGGCCTCGGTCTCGCCGCCAAACTTGCCCTCCATGCCGGGCTTCCACTTCTGCGGCACCAGGCGGCGGCCCTCGGGGAAGTGCTCGCAGAGGTACTGCGCCATGTGGCCGCTCTCGGCGAGGACAATGGGCTGCTGCTGCTGCTCGCCATCGCTGCTGGTGGTGGTGGTGGTGGAGGGAGGAGGCGTGATGACGACGACGGGGGATTTGCCGAGGGGGTGGACCTGTTCGAGATCCGGGGGTGCGAGGAACTGCTCGTTGCGGTGGTAGAGCTTGATGTCGAACTTGACCTTGAGCTCTTCGAGGAGCCAGAGGATGCTCTGGGAGCGGGAGCGGTTGAGCCTGGTGGGAGGGGTGCTACGTTAGAACGCGTTTCGATGCGGTTGATCCTCTCAAGATTGATTGACGTACCAGTGGAGGGTCACTTGGGGTTGTTGCTCGTCAGAAGCCATTGTGCTGAGTTTACGTTCAATTCTTGTTGTTTTGGTGAAGTACAGCGCTCGATGAAGCGGCGCGGCCACTCTTGTTATATACAGAGGTCTAACCGACGTCATACCCACGACAGAGAGAAGAGCCGATACTTTAGAGGCGCAGAGGCGGCCAACAAAGCAACGTCATGAAAGATGCCTCGGCAGGTTTTGCAATTTGCAATCTAAATAAAGATCCAAGGGGTCTTTCATCCAACGCAGGCTTCGGAGCTGTGACGGTGGTTCTGGCAGTATCAGGGACCAGGTCCGGAGCTGCTTGTTAGAAACGCGTCTTTAGTGCCGGCTCAGGTTGTCATTTTTGGCAAATGGCACGTCTGGATTTCTCCGTGCCTCGGGACGGACGGACTCGGACGTGCCGTGCGAATTGTCAGCATCACGGAGTTGGTGTCTGTGCTGTTGGGCGGCGCGACGTCGCATATGCGCAGTTTGGGACTGGTTATAAGAGGAACTACGGATATACAGAGGACCGGAGCTGAAGATGCACCCGAGTTTGAGTCGACTCATGCTTTATCCACCATCTTGCATGTAACTGCTGTATGGGGCAACCTGAGGTCCTCAAGTACTACTGCGAGCTCGTACCTCCACAGCACGATAGAGCATGCGCCACATTGGTTGATCACCAGGATGTCGCCGTATGATTGGCTACTCACCGGTCAAGCCACGCCCATTGAAAATCTTGCGCCACACCACTCAAACTCATCCTTGCAGCGACATTTCACAATCACTTCCAAACTTGTCCATCAACCTCCTCAGCTAAGAAGGCCTCTTCTGAGCCATTGAGCTCTGCGCCATGCACGCACCAAGGACCATCTGCTCAAGATGTGCCTCGCAGATCCGCTCAGTCCAGACTCGCTCCCTCGGTGGTGCGGCGCTGTTTGCGTCTTTGAGTGATGCAAATGCACCTGTCAATGCATCATCAGCATCAACTACCGCGCCAAACATCAACCCGGACACGCACCAGAGGACCGCAGAAGCGGCAAAGCGACAGCCTCACAGCAATGCCTGGGGAACGTCTAAAAAAGGGCCTCGGAGGCACATCTACCGGCCGTCCGGTTTCTCGAGGAACAAGCCGCTCCGGCCCTCGGAAGACTCCGCCATTGCCCTCTTCAACGATGTCGTCAGTCCGCAAGCCAAAACAGCCACCTCACCGTCGTCCTCTCCCCTCGGCGAATTGGAGATCGCGGCCAGGATTAAGGATCTGTCTGCCAAAGCGGTGGAGCCCGTCGAAAAGCTCCAAATCTTTCGTCAGACCATCTGGCCGCACCTCGGGCAGTTCCGTGGCGGGATGCCCAAGCATCTGCTCTTGAGCTCGACTCTTCTCCTCGAGAAGACGTGCGACGAGATCGTCGAGCATGGCATCACCGGTCACAGCATCGAGCTGTCCCAGCTTTACAGCGGGCTGGGAAGACCTGATCTCGACTTTAGGAACAAGCTCGTGCTCAACGTCTGCCACGCACTCATCTTTGAAATGCGAGACTCGGCGGGTCGCGCCGCCCTTATGGACGAACTCATTGGCCTGTGGAAGCACATTTCACAGCTTCACCGCCCGAGCCAAGAGCGTGAGCCGCTCAAGTTTTCCTTTCCCTCGCCACGAGATGTCCGACAAGACATTGCGGAGAGCAAAGCGACAAGTCATCACCTTGACTCCACGACGAGGGCTCTTGCTGCTCTTTTCCTGCAATTTGGACCGGGTGACGCCCGCTACATCATACCGGGGCTTTTGGCTACCGTTGCCATTCTCTCAGATCCACGATTCATCAGAACTGGCACGTACCCAAGCATGGGACCGTTGTTGAGTTTGGTGGCCATAATCCTCGGCAGCAACAGAGACGCTGTGACCGAGACTTACATCTCTAGAATGTTTGACGAACATGCTCGATTTCCCCCGGCAAAATCCTCCCACATCAAATCCTACGTGCTGCAGCAGTGGCCACAAGCCATTGAGATGTTGCACAATGAGAACCCACCCTGGCGCTCAGGTTCCTCGTCCAGTCTCACAGCTTTGCACGTCCAGCTCCGATCAGCATACATGGCCCGCGATCTTGCCTCCATGTCGTCCATCTGGCTTGAGTTCAAGAAGCTGCTGGAAACCAAGCCGCATCTCGCTGATCAGCTGCGCAGAAATGCCGAGTTCTTAGACTTTTGGGTCTTCGTCTGGTGCGCGTGCCGCCGCCACAGGCATTTGCAGGAGACATTCGACTTCATGCAGCAGCTGCAGATACACCCGACTCTCAAGACGTACACGGGCATGATGCACGGGTGGAAGCTGTGCAAGGATACGGACCGTATCGAAGCCCTCTGGCAGAAGCTGGCGGGCTCTGGCCAGAAACTCGACTCCCACATCTGGACCGAACGCATCTCCAGCCTGATCGAGGCGGGCAAACCCCAAGCCGGCATTGAGGCGCTCGCAGAGATGGTCGCTCTGTGGAAGCAGGCAGTGCAGAAGAACGCCCCCCAGACGGCCGTGCAGCCCACTATTGAGTCGGTCAATGCCGCCTTCAAGGGACTTATCCAAGTCGACCGCAAGGCCGCCTTTGAAGTGCTCAAGTGGGCGAGCCGCGAGCAGATTGAGCCCAACGTGCGGACGTACAACGTACTGATCCGCCAGAGCTTCCGGGACGACTCCCCGGACGATGTGCAGACGCTGCTCAAGGTCATGTCTCAACACGGCATCGACCCGGACCCGGCCACCTTCACCATCATCCTGGAAGAGGTCATTGGCAGGATGGGCGCGGCCTCGGCAGCCGACCAGGTCGAGGCCGTTCAATCCGTCTTCCAGGACATCGAGCGCGCCGGGCTGCGGCCCAACCAGGAGACGTACGGCAAGATGCTCTACGCTGTGTCGTCGCTGGCCAACGGCACCGACGAGGCCATAGCGGCCGTGTTCACGCACATGCGCGACAACGGCTTCAAGGTGACCCCCCACATGGCCACCATCCTAATCGAGCGGGCTGTGAGCCGCGATCCTCCCGACATGAAGGCCATTGACACCATGCTTGCCGAGTTTGGCTTCTCCCGCGTCAGCGACGGAGACCAGACGCTTTGGGAGCGCGTCATGAGTGCCAACGCCGTCACGGGCAACACGGAGCGCGCAATGGCCATCTTCAACGACTTGCAGAAGGCCGGGCGGCCCGTGACTTCGCTGCCGTGCCTGGCGGATCTGCTGTGGGCGCTGCTGGCGTCTGACAAGCGCGAGGAGGCGCGGCATGTCGTCGACGTGGTGCTGGACTACAAGACCGGCGACGGCGACTGGGACGGCGACTCCAAGGATGAGCGGTACTGGAGGCACCGCTTCTGGTTCCTGGCCGAGGAGAGGGGGCTGCTCGAGGGAAGGGATTTGCCGGACGTGTTGCGTGCCAACTTGCGAGGATAAGTGCCTGATTCTGGATATACAATGAATTCATAGATTGAAGCTCGTCGGCTTTATCAGGCTGTTCCATAGCCTACTAGGGGAGGGGTGTTGTCTATGAGATCCTGTTAGAAAGGCATGTCAATAAACGATCTTCACACACGTCTCATCACCACTGTGACACTGACTATTTCTCGAGTTTGTTGAGTTTGTTCATGTCTTATTCTTGTTGCCGCGATCTTTCGACTACGTCGTGCCCATGGACTCTCCTCCCGCTTCTGCATCTTTCCCTCCCCCGCCTCCCCCGCCACCCAGCATAGCCGCGACCTTCTCCAGGCCTTCCACCTCGCCTTTACTCAGTCCCCGCCCCTCGCCCTGCCACTCGCCATCGCGGACGGCGCCCTGCGCGTCGAGTTCCAGCCCTACCACCGTCTCGAGGTACTTTCTCGTCGACGACTCAATGTACTCTGCGCGTTCTCGTCTCCATCTCTCCGCTGCTGGTGGCTGTGCTGCACCAGCCGCGCTTGTAGAAGAAGCGTCGTCGCCTGGTGCGACAAGTTCGGGCAACAGCTGCCTCAGCGATCCCGAAAGTGCGCGCAGCGCCTGCAGCTGCGAAAGCGCAAACTCGGTCGTCGTGGTGATTGGCTGATCGCCGCCGCTCTCTTCAAGCCCGCCTCTATCGCGCAAGAAGGTGAACGGGCTGAGCGTTGCCGCCGGCGCGCCATTTGAGGTCGAGGAGGGTACTGCTTCGTGATGCCTCTCTTCTTCTCCTTCTTCCGTCTTGGTGGTCGTGGTTGTGTGTTCGGAGGGGGGGCCGATGCCGAGGAGGGATCGCAGGTTTCGCAGGAGGGCTTCGTTGCGGGCCTTTTCGGCTTCCAAGACGGCGTTGAGTTTCTGGCTCGCCTGGAGCCGTCTGCGGAGGGCGGTGATGGATTCGGGAGATGGCCTGTCGGCCTGCTGCGGCGCGGGGACGTCGCCGCCGTCGGGAAACTCGAGGCCGCGGTAGTGCGAGAGGCGCATGTACGGCTGGTCCTGCGGCCGGACGGTGATGATGTTCTGCATGACGTAGAGCTCAAAGATGTCAAAGTTCTTGTCGATGGAGGCGTTGAGCAGCGTCTCGAGCTGGTGGGTGCCGTTTTCGATTTCGAGCTTGGCGGCCTCTTCGGGGGTTTGGGACGGGGGCTGGTCTGACTGCTGTTTGGGTCTCTTGAAGCCGAGTTTGTGGGGGGGGATGGAGAGGAGGAGGCGTTCGACGGAGTCGAGGGCGCGGTCGGCGAGGACGTTGACGGTGTTGATGATGTCGTCGAGGAGGGACTGGGGATATCCTTAGCACAGCATTACCAAGGCAAGACAGCGGATGATGGAGAGAGAGGGAAACTTACGACGGGAGGATAGCTAAAGTGCTCTGTCAAGAGCTCATAGTCGGAACTGCTGGCAGCCATGGCCGGGTTTTCGAGTCAGGCGTTGCGCTGGTGGATGTGGACATAAATCTCTTGCGACGAGACTGATGAAGCAATTGGCGATGATTCTTTGGTTTGTAATTGGCGAACGAGGCTGCGACGCGACAAGGCGCGTTCTGATCGGAGTTTTGTGTTTTTTTCGCCGGTGCTTCGTCGCAGCTGATGTGAGCTATTCGCTGTGTCGCAGATGGGAAAATGGGAGATAAACCAGTGAATCGTCAAATCATTGCAGTAGATGCAGTAAATGCTCGTCCATGAAGCCGCCCAATGAATTGTTGGAAACAGTCGTGATAGATTCACAAACAAACCATCACCAGCCTTCAAGGTCGCAAGTGGGGCTCCCGTCATCAGATGCCAGTGACATGGAATTGACCGTTGGAGCTCCAACCTCGTCGGTACGTACCTTGACACCTGCCCGTGGTGCCCACTCTACTGCGCTTTCCTCAGCTCTTCTTATCAATCCATCCCAAGGCGGTGGCATTGCCGATCTTGTCCGGATTCTTTAACCTACAGCTACCGGCACTTCAATCTGTATATAGAATCTCCATCCTCTTCCTCTTCCACTCCATTTGCTTCAATCTCCTACATCTTTCAGCCTCATTGAATCCCTACCGCCCGTCATGTCCAAATACGCCGACATGGCCAAGGGCAAATTGTCCTCGGCCAGCGAAAAGGCCTCCGGCTTGAAAGGCAAAGCAAAGGGCAAGGTGGTACGTCTCAGTCGCATCACCTCGCACTCAACATCTAGCCAACACATTGGATTACACAAGATGCAGCGACACATACCGCAGCACCCGCTGACCTCTTCAATTAGACGAAACACATACCCGGCCGAGGCAACAAAGACGACTCTGACGCTGGCCAATCTCATGTTGCCCCCCCATTGAGCTCCCTCCGCGATCCCAACTCGTTTGCTCCTCCGCCCAGACGCACCGGCTCCGGCCTCGCGCCTCCGCCGCCTCCCTCCACAGCCAAACGATCCGTCATCATGGCACCGTCCAAGTATCAAGATCCCCACGCCCCAAAGGTTGAGTCGCCGCCGCCGAGGTTTGCCGACGAATCGCAGCAGCAGTCGTACGAAGACGAGCAGGAAGCCCAGGCGGCTTCGTCTCCCAGGCCCTACCGGGTGGACACGACGGGATTGTCCACGCAGCATCTCCCGCCGCCGCCGATACGGAGAGACAGGGACGCTGCGGGCGGCCGGAGTCCGCCCTCGTACGATTCCGTTGTCGGCGCGAGTCCCAGCGACGCCAAAGCTCCGAGGCTTCCTCCGAGACTGCCTCCGCGGTCTGGTTCCGGAACGCCGGATCGGACGGCCAGCCCGCTGTCGACACTCGGCGTCAGCTCCGGCAGCCTGAACCAGGGCGCTGTCCAAAGACTCGGCGCTGCCGGCATCTCCGTGCCCGCCTTTGGCATCGGCTCGTCTTCCCCGAGCCATGCCGGTGCCGCGGATGAGGCGGCTCCGCCGAAGCCGCCCCGGCCAAATGCTACGCCGCCGTCCCAGCTCAACGAGCTCCAGAATCGCTTCGCCAGGCTGGGAACCTCAGCCGCTCCCGCCAGCGAGCCTGCTGCCGCTATCGCCGCTGCCACTTGGGCGCAGAAGCAAGCTGCCACTATGGCAGCAGCTCCACCATCGCCATTCGGGTCGCCGGCTTTGGTAGGGAAGAAGAAGCCTCCGCCTCCGCCGCCAAAGAAGAAGCCCTCTCTGTCGGCTAGCCCTGCTGCTTCTTCTCCGGGCCAGGGACCGGCGCCGCCACCCATCCCCATGTCGACTCGTCCGTCATTTTAACCAGTGTTTCCTTTTGTCCCACAAACAGGAGAAACCCGTGACATTGTACTTGTAGCAATTGGAGCAATCGGCATCTCAGTTCATTTTGCGTTTTCACAGCCCGTATATCGCACGACACATATGTACGTCTCTCATCTGGAATTGGACAGAATGGCATGGAAAGGATAGTCACTGTTAACATGCTTGTAAGGCAGTGGCGTCATGGCGTTTCACGTTACATAGAATCACAGACTTGAACAACGGCGTGTTTTGGATCAGTTTTTATCTCTTCTTGCTTTCCCTCCTCGTGTTTAGATCGTCTCCCGCTTGTGTCTCCAGCTATGAGGCTTTTTGGTATATATGTCATGCGCCGAGTGTAACGCAAAAGATTGGACTCGTAACTTTGTCTCTTGGTTTTTTTCTTCTCCTTTCCCCTGATTCAACCCCTCCTTAATTTTCATCCAGAAATGGCACTTAGACCTTCATCTCAACAAGACCGTGCTTCCAGACAATGACGTAGGGGGTGACACCATCCTCGCGGTAGTTGAGGAGGACAACCCTGGAGCGAGACAAGTCAGCTCAAGAACACCCGAACATGCACATGAGGCGTTTCGAATCGTTCACTTACATTCCGTCGGGGTTCATGGACTCGCCAGTGTAGAACTCAAAGTCCTTGAAGTTGGGCAGCAGCTTCTCCTTGACGTAGGTCTGGGCACCCTTCTCGAAAGCGGTGATGGTCTCGGCGGGAGCACCCTTCTCCTGGAGGGCGGCCTTGACAGCCTTCATGTAGCCTAGACAGGGAAAGCGGTGTCAGCAGGAGATTCATCTGTATACGCGATGGCGGATATCGCTCGACGAGACTTACCCTTGAGGTAGGTGAGGTAGCCCTTCTTGTCGAAGCTGGTGGACTGGAGACGGAAAGAGTGGACGATGTTGTTGACCTTGACCTCGGTGTCCTCAACACCCTCCTCGGCCTCCTCGGCGGAAGCGTTGGCACCGGTGTCTGTAAAAGCAAGTTAGATGTCGGTTTCTAGAGTCAAGACGAGTCGTGGAGGAGGATCGTTGAGCTTTCGCATTCAGCCCTCTATCCACGCTGCTGGGCAAAACTCCTTTCAACTCTGTGACGATATTGCTCTTCTGCTCTTCATTATGCGCCGATGCCATAGGTAGAAGAACAGAAGTAGAGCGCCAAAAGAGAGGGAGAGGCGCCAGAGACAGAGACGGGGCTCAAGCGAAAGTGGTGTTTGTTTTGTGGCTGGGTTTGGAAGCTGGTGTGTACGCACCGACGTGGACGGCGCCCTCGGTAATCATGGCGCAGTCGGCCTCGTAGACGATGCCGTCGACCTCCTTGAGGTCATACGAGTCCGAGATGATCTCGTCGTCGGTGATGATATCCTGTTGACATTTGCGGGGTTAGAGACATGGTTCATATTTTTTTTTCTCTTCCTTCCAATGGCGGGGTAAAGAGTGATACAGCGAACAGGTGTAAAAGAAGACAAAAGAGGAGGGAATCGCAAAACAAACCTTGTAAATAAGCATGGCTGCGGCTGTGAATTACACGAAGAAGAAAGAAATTCGGTATAAGGAGAGGAGAATGGAAAGAAAGGACAGAAGACTGGACGGAGGGGGATTTGTATGGAGGAGAGAAAAGAGGCAGAAGCGGTTGGCGATGGGGGAGCGGATTAAAGTGGGCGGCAAGAGACGGGATTGGTTGGCTGTTGATTTTTTTTTTTTCTTTGCCTTATTTTTTTGTTTTTCTTTTTTTTTTTTTTTTTGGTTCTCGATCCATGTCTTTTACTTTTTCTTAATTGGTTCTTCGCCCAAGTGGAGATCCGAGCTTGTTTGTCCAAGCAGAGCAGCTGATGCCCACACGAGTGTCCCGCAAAAGGCAGGAAGCAGTGAACTTCATACTCTAGACCTTATGACTGCTCAAGCAATAGAGAGGAAAGAAGGAGGCAGGAGTCATGGGGAGTTCAATCATATGACATCAATCTTGGATGCCAAATTGTAAAACAGCTTCAGATTGCAAAACCTTTCAATTTCCCTACCAGATTATTTTCACCTATCCACCCATAACTCGGGGCAATTCATGTCAACAACAGGACAAAGGGGCCACAAAGACTTGAAAGGCACATCGAGATGCGCCAATGCCATCCAGGCAATCAAAACGACAAATCCCTCGAATATCCGTGACCGAAACTGAAGACCGAAACCGAAAACTGAAACCGAAAACCGAAAGAGGCCGGAAGAAAACCAGACCGTTTAAAGTGCTCCTACAGGCACTCATCCCCATCAAAGGGAGCCCTCTCCATGACAGTCTCACAGGATTGATTCACGCATGGATCGCCATGCCACGCGCTCGCCGGCCTCTGGCCTCTTGCTTCTCTTCGCTTCCTGCCTGGCTCTCCTCTCCCCTTCACTGTCAGCCACTTCAGCATCACTCTCCTCTCTCTTCGTCATTCTCGACTTCCTCTTTCTCTTCTTCCTCCCCTCGGCACTCTCTGCTTCTTGCTCGCTCCTTCTAGACGACTTCTTCTTCTTCTTTTTCTTCTCCCTCTGCTGCTCCTCTGGCGCCTCTCTGTCGGACTCGATAACAATGACGACTCTCTCTGCCGCAGACGGCGAGACCTTCTTGTCTTCATCCGAATCGTTGACGAGACGGCTTGCTGCCACCGCAGCTGGTTCCACCACGGCATCTGCAGCCCTCTGATGAGTACCTGACATCTTAGCCTGCAGCTCTCTAATGATCTGATCGTGTTGGTCAATCCGATGCTGCATATCCTCCCTTTGTTTCAAGTCGTTCGTATAGAGGTTGGCTTTCAGAGAACGGAGATTGGCCTGGAGTTGCTCTCGTGCATTCGGCTCGGAAATGCTTGCAATCCCGGCTTCCAGGTCATGAAAGACGTCAAGCGTGGATGGTGCGACTCTCGAAGTTTGCTGGACGCTCTCGGGCTCCGCCTGAGCCTCTGTCTGTGCCTCGGCTACTGCCTCTGCTTCTGACTCTGAATCGGTCTCACTTTCAGGCTCAAGCTGGGCTTCCGGCTCCGGTTCGTGTTCGAGCTCAGGCTCGGCATCTCTCTCTACCCACTCGAAGATGATTTCATCATCCTTGGCCTGCTCAAGCCAGCCGACGACTGTATGCTTGCGCGATGCTTCTGCCCAGATACGCAGTGCCTGTTTTGCAAAGTACGGCAGCACCCTGACGTTTTTGTCGGTAAGTACTCGCATAATGTCTGTTTGGATGCTGCCGTTCCAGCCTTCATGTTTGAGTCGATTTACCAGAGGCCGCACCTGCAACATCACTTCGCCGCGGGTGACTCGCTTGGTCGTCTCCCTAAGCGGGGTTGGACTCGGCTGCACTGGAGCCGGTGCGGGCACAAGAGGAGAGGAGAACATCGGTGCCGGCACTGGTGTAGGCGGCGGAGGAGGAGAGCGCACACGTCTTGCTGCAGGCGTCACTGCTGCAGGCGTCGATGCGAATCGAAACGGCAGCGGACTAACGAACAAGCTCGGAGACGAACGCGCTCGAACGGAAGACGATATCGCAGGTGAATCCGGCGACAGTATGAAAGCCGACCTTGCTTTGAATGGACGCCGGGCTGGGGTCGCAACTGGCCACGGAGTTGTCAACCGCAGTGGAAGTGCAGTAGGTACAGCCGCTCGTGATGCCTCTTCAGGAGACCGTACGACTGATTGTCGAGAATGGTTTGAGCGAGGAGTGGCCGAAAGGTTTCTGCGTCCACGGTTGACAGCAGCCATAGAGCTTGGAGGCGTGATGTTTGCTTGGCCTGCCTGCATAATCTCGCAGTTTGGCCGTGGCTGTTGATCGACATCCAGCGAGGTGTTCCATGGCTGGTTCAAGACAAGGACGTCCTCATCAAAGTTCGCTGTGAAGAAGTGGATGGCGGTAACGGCCTTTCGGTTGCAATCATACTTTCTCAAGAACTCGGCCTTCTGGTCATCGGGGTCGACGTTGTCATGCAGAATGACCTGCCGCATCGCAATGACGACCACCAGCAATGGCGCCGGGGGGCAATGCAGCAAGTTGGTTGTCTCAGTAAGGCTTTGTGTTCTTAACATGGACCATGCCATCTGGAAATAGCCACTCCAATCAATCCACCTGCTGGCATGAAGAACTTTGGTGTCCCAGCATAGTTTTGTGCAAGCATTGAAGCATTCCGGATACAGGTCTGGGTCTGCTCCAACAAAGCGAAAGATGCCACGGATGAGCGAGTCGTAGAATTCCACCTCTTCCTGAGGCGTTATGTCGCTGTTGCGAAGATCTCGAAGCTTTTTGCGAAGGCCATGGATTACATAGCGCCCAACCTTCCTCTGCAGCGGCTTGACAATGGGAAGAAGTTGAGGCTCTGGAGTTGCCTCCATTGCAGGAAGGAAGAGCAGAGCCGTCGCTCTGAAGAGAGAAAAAGTCAGCTATGTCATGAGCTTGCCAAGGAGGGTCGATATCTTTATGAGCAGACTTACCTTGTGGAGGGTGGACGAGAACGAGGACGAGGAAGAGATCTCTGGCGACGCGCAAGGGATGAAGGAAAAAAAAAGAAAGAAGAAGAAGAAGGGAAATTCCAAAGAACGAAAAACTTTGCACGAAAGAATAAAGTACTGCTGCCTCGAAGGCGGTAGAAGAGCTGGCAGCTGTCGAAGGCATTTCGCGACTGTCTGCCAGCTGCCGGGGAGATTCTGCCAGCAGCACGCACCACTGCACGCATACGTTGTTTCTCAGGAACTTGGCCTTACGGAAAGAAGGGGTGACCAGCAATTGCAAAGGAAAGGCTTTCGAAAACTGCAATTTCTAGCAACCAAAGTATTGCAATTCGATCATAGGATTGCTCAGTGTTCCTGGTGTCGCTGGATGCCCCTTACTACAACGAGCCAGCCATATATGCTTCGATGATTGCTGTTTCTTTTGAGCTGATTCCATGCACATTTTCATGCTTTTGCTTTCGTTCTTGTCATTGCTGCTTTTCTTGCTTTGGCAGCAGACAAATGATATGCACTTTGATATATCATGTCGACCCCATATTCGTACGCATGAGGGTGTATCAGAGGTCAGCCGCAAGCAGACAGAGCCAACACTCATGGAACTACCTAGCTCGCCATTCATACGCTACCAATCATCAAAAGGCATCAAAAGAGATCAAAAGAGATCAACAGCTGCTTTCCAAATATCCCCTTTACAGAACCTTCTTGCTGGTCCACCATTGATGAGAATACGAAAAGGATGATGTCTTCGGTGAATCTGTGTGGTTATACACGCAGTACTAGTTACTCCAACACACCCATCAACCAGCATACATCACATGTATAGCTACATCGCCCGCACTGGGCCTTTAAGAGACCAACCACGACCAGCCCTGCTCCATCACGGCCTCTCGAGCCATTACAAAAAGCAGCTCACCAGCTTCAGTCCAGGATACCGTTATCACGAGCTCGTCCACCAAGGTCCTACTACAGTAACTACCGAATGTAAAGGTACCTTAGTCTCCCAACTCGTGTTAAGTGGTCTGATCCAACACGCGACAAACCACGCCCAAACCAATTTTTGGCTCCAGGGGAAATTCTTCGCGCTAGACTCTTCGGGTTGGCGCCATGGGAATTATCCGAGCCCGAGCCTCCGCGCGCGATACCGCTTTGTATGTGGCTCGCACCCATCGCACTAACAATTTGCCACTTGTTGCCCGGCTCTCTTTTTTTTCTTCTCCCCACCGCCCTCGAAGCTTATCTCACCTCTAACAGGCCGTGAGCTTCCCAAGGCTAATCCATTTGCTTGTGCCATCGTCACCTCACGCTCCTTTTCCTCCTTCTAGTCTACTCCATACCCGCGCCTTTAATAACGGGAGTCGCGTCCTCCATCTTTTCTTCTCTAGTCAAAATCATTTTAATACTTTGCCTCCGCCATTCTACGCTTCTCGCATCTGTTGATTTCTGTCGTCGTTTGCCAGATCGCGATCAGCCGTCATCCCACTCTGAAAGAGTTCGCCCCCTGTCCGAATTATCCAATTTATGATACGCGCCATCCGAACAACGCCGAGATTAGTTTGCCGTTTGCTCCGACAGCTCCGCCTGCTCTCAGTCCGATAATACATACTTGCTTTTCTCAGCTGCAATCCTCTTCTTCCCATCTGCATGGTCAACAAGTCAACAAGCTTCGTCACCAGCCGCATCCATGGAAAACCTCACCGGTGAGGCTTCCAGCATGGCGAACCACAGCCTCTACGACTCGTCGCTCCCGCCCCTGCCGTCCTACACTCTCGAGCCGAAGCCCGATCTGCTACCCTTCATCTCCGACCTCTGGCTGTCGCTGGTTCTGCCCGTCGTCGTCTACTGGGTCGCCTCGCTCTTCTTCCACGCCATCGACACGCTCGACCTCTTCCCCCAGTACCGCCTCCATACCCCGGAAGAGATCACCAAGCGAAACCATGCCACTCGATACGAGGTCGCGCGCGATGTCATTATCCAGCAAATCATCCAGGTCATCACGGGGTACGCGCTGGCGATCACCGAGCCCCAGGAGATGATTGGGAAGACGGACTACGACATCGCCGTCTGGGCCACCCGCATCCGCCTTGCTCAGCGCGCCTTGCCTGGCCTGCTCGGCCTCGTCGGGCTCAACGCCACCGCCATCTCCAAGAGCATGTCGTCGTCCCATCCGCTGCTCGCCGGCGTACTGGCCGGTGGCTATTATCCCGTCACTGCTACCGACTCGGCCGCCGCCGCCCCGACCTTCACTGCGTGGGAGATGACTCTTGCAAAGGCCATCTACTACGTCCTTATTCCTGCCGTGCAATACTTCGTCGCCGTCTTCATCCTCGACACCTGGCAATACTTTCTTCACCGACTGATGCACGTCAACCGCTGGCTGTACAGTAAGTTCCACAGAAATGAAAACCCTTTCGCGAAGGAAACACCTTGTTGACCATGTTCTTCTTGCAGCAACTTTCCATTCTCGACACCATCGTCTCTACGTTCCCTACGCCTACGGTGCCCTGTACAACCACCCGCTGGAGGGCTTCCTCCTCGATACCCTCGGCGCCGGCATCGGGTTCAAGGTTACGGGCATGACTCTGCTGCAGGGCACATGCTTCTTCGCCTTCTCGACCATCAAGACCATTGACGATCACTGCGGATATGCCTTCCCCTGGGATCCTCTCCAGCTTATCACGAGCAACAACGCCGCATACCACGACATTCACCACCAGAACTGGGGGATCAAGGCCAACTTTTCCCAGCCCTTCTTCACCTTCTGGGATCAACTCTTGGGGACAAAGTACAACGGAAACCGTTCCAACCGACCGGGCCACCAGAAGCAAGCCGAAAAGGCTCAGTGAACGGGCCCGAATTGGCTCTTGGTTGTTCTTGGGCCAGCAGTGCGCGAACAGTCTACGCAGACACACGCTCACCCTCTCTCCGTCTCATGCTTCTCTCAAACACAACATCCTCTTACTCACGCACATCAACGCAAAAACACACACCCTCAGAGAGGGTTAATAACTACACCGTCCGTCGCAAATCTGATGGATCAAACACACGACGAAACGCATATTGGACGACAGCAGCAAACCGGCAGTGCCAGATTGATACTCTTTTGCCCTAATTCACCTACATCTCACCTAATGGGCCTGCCGAGGGTAAAAGAAGGAAAAGGCTTTTAACAACTGTACATAATGATAATATTCTTCTTCAGGGTTTTCTTTTGGTTTCGTTGAATGATCCTGGAATGGAATGGAAGATGCTTGGAGAGGACGAGGCGAATGCTGCAATTCATTGGGATATCATTGTTTATTGGGCGCAAATTTGGACCAAGTTTCCGAGGCTGCTTTTTCCTACATGTGCGGCACCAACTGACGTATAATTCAAGGGATGCAACGGAGTGGACGTCAGGATATGGCCCGTCTCGATAATCAGCGTTGCGGGAATATGAGTCTCCTACGAGATGCCGACATGGGCATAATAGATTTTATTCTAACAAGCATTCTTAATACATGAATGTTCGAAGCGATATTACCTATAGAGAGCATGGCAACATGGCTACTACTTCAATTTGCTGCCGTTTTGTGAATACCCTAGATTCATGTCAAAATGCAAGAATCTATTTGCCGTTCAGCCATGTCAAGACCGATCCCAGATGCTTCTCGAAATGATGTTACTTTTTCTAAAACACTTACTTATGTTTATCGAGGATTCTTTCTGGACGTCAGTATTTGTTGTTCGAGAGTGTCGCCGAGATATGAAAATACTAATCATAGTCAACATCACAACCAACGATTCCGTACAACACCAGCAATTTGCCCTGAGCTGCTAGAGGAAAAAAAGACTGTCACTTGCAACCAGTATTATCGGATTTCGCTCATACCATTCCTGAAGTATCTCATCCGGCGGAGTTCTCTCAATCAATCCGCCTCCGTCCATCGGCTTCCAAATGCCGATTCCCGCACGCCGAGATCGTTCTCCGGAACGTCAGCCTCGATATAGCTGGTGGACCGCACAGGCTTCTCGGCTGCAATCCCCAAAAAGGAAAAATGGACACAAGGGTTGATTTCAATGGTGACGTTGTGCGGGCGTAGACGCAGGGAAAGTCTGCGTCCGTCTGGGCGACGTTGGATCGTCCACCCGCGCAACAGGAAAAGTCGCCTTCCATCCCAAAAACTTGTTGTCGTACATGGTCTTTTGAATCTGCAAGCCGGTGTGTCCTCCGCTGTTTGAAGCTCTTTCTCTTTGCGTCCAGTGCGTTTGGCGTGTAAGAGCCCGGAACAAGGATTCTCGCCGTCTCGGTGGATTGAGTCAGTAAAGCTGACTGATACAGAAGCCGGATATGCTTCACCATCTACACAAGAAGCATGATGATGCCTTCCGATCGGTACGACGTCAGCCGGGAGCCTACGTTTTATCCACCTCTCTCTTCTTCCTTAGCAACATATAGAGACTTCCGACTGCAGTACGTGGTATATTGGCTCATCACATCGTGTTGTTCCAACAGCCCGAGGTTGGATCCGCGACACACCGAATGTTGTTAGTTGGACGATGGCCCCCCTTAGCTCCCTTCTTATTTCCCGTCTGCCGGCAGTCTAGCACGAAGATCTGGAGCTCCTGATGCAAGTAGCCGTTGGACCAGCGGTAGTACCATGAAGAATCGTACAAAACAGTGTCATGTGTGCTATTTTACGTGGAAACGGTTGCACCACGTACGACTCAGTACGACTAGTAGTAGACAGAACAATGTTCCCTCCGCGCAGACATGGAGTCAAGGATGTGCAGAAGGAGCCCGGAGCTGCGTGACACCAACTTCGCGTTGCGTCTTGTCCTGCAGTCGGGGCGGCGGGTGCGAGACACGTGGATAGGCTGGTCTCCAGTTGTTGCTCTTCCACTCCGTCTGACGATGCTCTAGACTACGCGTATGGGCACGTTAGCGTGGGATTACTGCTGCTCTTCCGATTCAATGTCCACGGTGAGCACACAATTGCTTGTAGAAGGGCAAGGCGAGTAAGATTGGACTCTGCAGTCAGCCAGTCACACGGGCTCGGGGAATGGGGTACGGAGTACAGAGGAGTAACACCAGATGTGAGTCTGTATATCGTACTTTGTAAGGCAGTCAATTGTCCACGTGGACAAGGCACAAGGGAGCTCAATGCCTCGATCCGCGATGTCTGCATACCGGAAATCGAGCTGGAAACAGGGGCCTCGGACCCAACGGAGATTCGCGTACTGTTGTACAGACTTGACTTGGTACGAACACTGGTAAGATACTCGCCCAGGCCTGGCGGCTCGTGCATAAACAGGCTGAGACAAGAACAGGCCATGGCAGGATGGGCAGGGTTCCTCATGGGCAATACTTGTACTATGTGTCGGCATCTTTGCTGAAGACGCACTGCAGGGCCGCTTGAATGAAAGGACGCTTTGCTGGATGTACCAGATTCTGGTCCGCTGAACGCTCATGACAATACCCACGACGACAGCGCAACAGACGGATCCGCATCAGCCAAGCCAGGAGAGAGCTGGAGCCCGGCATCTCGCATGTCGTACATACTTGGTAGATTGCAGTCTGGACGTCCAAATTCGAAATGCAATCTGCCGGTGCCTCGGGTCGTTACCGGGACATCTGGTCTGGTACCAGTACCTACCTACCTAATCGATAGGCAAATTCCAACCAGAGCAGCAGGCGGGCAAGAGGCAAGCGAGTGACGCCGAAGAGGCATCAAACGTCTCTCTCACCAGTCATCGATCCAAGCAGCTCTTCCTTCGCCATGGAAGCCACAAAGATTGTACGCCATCGCGGCTGATCTTGTTGAATGGACACAGTCGAATACATTGTACAGGTACGAAGCTTCTTGCATCACAGCGACCTCGACGACGACCGTTGCTCAGCATGAAATCCCTGCGACGCCGGGCCCGGCTAGGCGCTTGGCGTTGAATCCATTGTCGACACAGCTGAAGCTCCCCCTGCAGCCGCAAATCAAACCTCAGCTGGACGCCATTTGGACGCTTCCCTTTTTTCCCTCCCATCCCGTCAGAGGGCGGAGTCAATGGCGGAAAGGAGAGGCACAGAGACTCGTCCGATCGACAGGCAGCGAGCAGGTGAGGGCCGCTTCTCCAATCATGTTTCTATGGAGGCTGATGCTCGTGCTGATGGAAACCATGGCTCATGGCATCGACTTGCATCATTGGGGAGGGGAACCGATGCCGCGAGAGGCATCGCGCCCATGATTGGCGCCGCCGATTCCCCAGCGCGGCCCCGTTCAATCTCTCTGGTCCCTCTACCCACGCCGATGCTGTCCAATCATCCAATCAGCCTCTCTTCGTGCCTGCGTGGCCAAATCCCCCCTGCTCGGACCCCGGCCCCTAAAAACGTCTTCCTTGGGATTTCGGATCAGGCGGCTGTTGCCCCTCCCTGGCCGAGCTGAGCTGGATGAACTCAAAACCTGGATGGAGTCTGGCATCGCCACGGTATCCGGCCAAAGAAGTCTCGGGGGCTGACGGTTACAGGCTATGAGCCAGGTGCTCGAGGGCAGAGGCCGCCGGCGATATCTTGTACTTCTGACGTGCTTTTCTTTGGTCTGATGGGCACAGCACTGGCTTTTCCCGGGGACGCTCTGTTACAACCTCAAGAGGAGTGGCCCTGTTGACCAGGTCCGTTACGCCGACGGGACATCTAGACAACACATCCCGGAGTCTGCATCACGCCAAAACCAAACTATCGCTGGTTCGTACAACACTATCACTCACACCATCTCCAAGTGCTAGCTCGCTAGTCAGCCTGCCGCTCCGGATCGCACCTTGATGCATTATGGCGACGGACACTAGCAGCCTCTGTCGTCACGCTGCTGGCCCGAGATCTATTACCGAGCTCTGAGCTGCAGAAATCTGCCATCGTCACCATCATCCGCAGCTCAACTGGCAACCATTGCGCCCTTTTGCTTGATTCTCATCCCTCTGTGTGTGGCAGCGTCGCCTCTGATAACCGAGTCTTTGCTCTGTCTACACAGTAATGGTGCTTCCTGAAGTTGCAACCTGACATTACTTCATCATCGCCACTCTGGAACATCCTTTGCCAAATCCAGCTCGTCCGATTCATTGCTCAGTATCCCTGTTGATCGCGGCTTCTCTCTCTCTTTTTTTTTATACCGAAGATTTCTTGCCTCCTACTTGTGAGACCCCCGTCGCCTTTCGGATCGCGTTTAACAGCGTTGTATTTCATCGTTCTAAGCGCCCGTCTCTCCCTTCTTGGCCTCGATCCCCTTACTCCCCCTTCCATCCAACGCTGCAATACGACCAGACTTCAACCAACCATCCAGGAACCGATTTTCTCCACCAAGTCTACTACAACTTTGCCGATGTCCGGCTAGGTGACGGCGCTTGCAGCACATGGACTTTGACCACGCCCATTGGCCAATCACTTCACGAAAGCTCTTTGTTTCGGCGCTTCTTCAAACATGCCGGCTAGTCTGCCGTGTTTCATGCTCCGAAGTTCACGTTCGATTCTGATCCGACCTTACGTCTAAGGAGTACTGCATCAGAATACACTCGCCCATTCGCATCTTGCCTTGCTCTGCCAGCCGATATTAGCGCGAGACATTGCAAGATAGCCGCCGGATACGAGGCCGACTACCTCCGTCCTGAGCTGTTTTACAATCGATACTCATAAGACTTGTATACCGAACCCAGATCCTCGAGCTGTTGTCTCCTGTCTTTCAGCACAATGGACCCGACAACAACTCTTGTCACATTCATGTTGTGAGTGTGTTGCTGACTCTTCTTTATTCCCCTTTATGCTTCTTCATCACTTGGCCTTCTGTTCCTGCCTTTTCCCATTCTTCATCCTGCTCTTATGACTTTCGATTACTCTTGTGTTTGAGCATTCCCCTTCTTCTCTGCGCGCCCGCGCCTGTCCCCCACCAGTCAGTGATCCTCCCTCCGCGGGGAGTTCGGGTTCAGGGCGCATTGGCAACCATCCATTCATTCTGCCCTTGGCCCATTGTCTTCCGTGTCTCACTGGATCCCGCACTTCGAACGTTCGACCCTGTCTCACTCTGTCAGGTCTGGGCCCTGCTTTCATGGGAGCGCGGTCCAGAGTGCTCTCTTCTTTGGCCTCTTTCGCCGGGTGAAGTGCCCATCAGCGTGGCTTTCAGCCCGCTCAGATTGCCTACCTCCCTTGCATTGCCCTGCTAGCTCGTTGGTATGAGTCCATTGAACTTTGTTTGCTGCGCACTCCCATGCCCTTTTGCCCTACACATTCGTCTCACGGATTCATGAGCTCCTGAGTTCGCCGTGGCCGTTCTGACACTGCACCTCATATCTGTATCATCCTCTCCCGCCAGTCGGTGTTTGATACCTGGTGGGATGTGGCTGGCTATCCAAGGAGGACGCGCTTCATCGACGTGCATCTTCACTCCTGGCTTATCCCTCTCCAATCCACGCACTTGTACAGCTCTATTTGCATCTACCCTCATCCCGAAATTACAAGTCTCGCAATCAGCCCATCACTAGCCCGCCGAAACGGACCTTGGCTGACGCTCCAACCTCACAGTCAGACGGAGCCCTCTGTCCGATCCGTGCGACTCATTGGTTCTTGGGACAACTTCACCATGTGCTATAGCATGGAGCGGGACAGTAGACGTGGCCATGGCCAATGGAGAGGATGCTTCTCATTCCAGAATGTCATGTACGATCATGGGAGCTCGCATCATAACAAGAGAAGAGGTGGTCTAAAGATGGGCCACACGTACTTTTACTATGTAAGTCGCATGTTCCCCTTCCGACAGTCCTCACCAATCGGGCATCGACTATCGCGTCTCCTGGTTCCCAATCTAACTGCCGCTATAGTACGAGGTGGACGGGTCAACCGAGACATTTGACACCACGATGCCTTACACAACTGCTTGCCCATATATGCCCGGCCAGACCGTGAATACTCTTCAAGTCCCCGTCGAACGCACAGCGCGCTTCCGAAGTGCATCTACGACGTCCGTCCACTTGGAGGATTTCAGGACGATGAACCCAGCCACGAAATTCATGAAGCCGCTTCCACCAACGCCCCTCTCGCCAGGCACAAACAAACGGCGTTCCCATTCGGCCCCGCACTCTTCGCTGTCTTCATCTCGATCAACATCTCCCCGCTCATGGAGGAGATTCTTTTCACGCAAACTGGAGACGCCTGACAGTCAACGTGCTGCCTCTGCCGCCTCGCAAGAAACCACCTTCACCGCCTACGACAACGTCATCACAGTCTCACCACCACCGCAAGCCCGCGCAGGACGTCATGTATCATCGCTTAGCGAAGGTGCTAGACCAAGAGATATCTCTCCAAGTACTCTATCACGAATCTTACGGGAAGGGCGCCACGTTCCACTTTTTTCAGGTCACACTGCACAACTACCACCGTTGAAGATACCGGAGGACGTTATTGAGCATGACGACGAGGATGAGGATTTCACAGCCTCTGCAATCTCAGAAAGCTTGCCGTTCGCCACTGTCCTGTCGCCGCCCCCTTTTCAACGCTCTTCATCATCCGAGACCGTAAAGCAGACTCCTCAGGCCGGCCCCTCCTCATCAACAGTAACCAAACCCAGCCTCTCAGTACCAACCTCTTTCCCGAAGCAGAGGCAGCCTATATCCGCAGTCACGAACGAAACAATACTGGCATATGAATGGCCTGTAACAAAACCGGATCATGTCACGAAAAGTCCGAATCAAGAAGATGTCCCAATGAGCTTCTATGATGACGAAGAAGATGACGACGACGTGTTGTCCAGCAATGAGGATGAGGGACACGTGCCTCCTGCTCCCTCATCACAATCGATCCTGTCCACGTTCAAGGGATACAGCCTGCCGCGGCACGTCGAGGAGAAGAACAGCGCGTTCCTTCAGCAGACCTATGCATATCGTAGCTCACTGAAGCTCCTGTCCGACAGATCCAATTTATTGGATACCCCTATCGAGGCTGGCCTTGACGACTTTGTCAGTGAGCTTGGGTGGATAGCTGCTGCTATAGGAACGCAGGATTAATATAAATCTATAACTAGTATATACTGCCTTATGTATTTTTATATAGTAAAGTAGTACTACTTTATTTATAAAGGATAAAAATAAAGGTTTAATATTATAAAAAAAAGAAAATAAAATAAAATACTAAGCTTATTATTTATAAAAAAAGTAAAAGAAAATATTTTTTAAAATAAAATATTTTTAAAAGTAAATAATTTTTTATTAATATAAAGTATTATTTTAAGTTAATATAATAATATATAAAATTATATATAATAAGACTATATATAGACCCTAGCCTTATACTATAGCCTTGCCACTCCTTCTTAATTAAATAACTAGTAGCTAGAGTATACTAGCAGGATCCTTATATTTTAATTAGCTAGAGCCCTAGGCTTAGGAGTTATATAAGAATTAGGACTAATTCCCCTATATAAGTATAGCATCTTATACCTTTCTACTTATAAGCTCTTTAAGCTTTAGTCTAAATATAACTACTTACTATTACTACTACTTACTTAACTAGATTCTTTTACTTTATTATAAAGTATTTTTAAGTATTAATAAAAGTAT